>JAJEKB010025096.1:0-16899 GCA_022393335.1 Macrotrachela quadricornifera | reverse complement strand
TGTGGATCAAAATCAATAGCATATCGAGGTGTAAGAGGATTTTGATCTATTTAAATAGAAATTTTAATTTTATTAATAATTCTAATAATAAAAATTGTTTCTTTTTTACTTTCTGTTGGTGGTAATTCTTTAAGAACATTACGTTTTTGTAATGTTGGTAAAATTTGTTCAGTACGTTGTTTCCATTCTGCAAATTTTGCATCTTCAAATGCTTTCATTTCTCTTGCTACTCGAAGATAATAACTTTTGATCTATTTAAAAAACAGAAAAAAGAAGTAAGTAATTAATTAATTGATTTTTTTTTCTTGTTGAATTTACTTGTTTTCCAAGTTCTGTTTGCATTAAAGCTTCTTTTGTATGTAAACGTAACATTGTATGTTTAATACGTCGAAATAATGAACGACTCCATGCAATAGCACCAGAAAATGGTGGTTGATTTTTATTAACAGGTGGATTAGTTTTATTATGTTGAAAAATACTATTAATTTCTGTAATCTAAATAATTAAAAAAATAAAAATAAATTATAATTTTTTTTTTGTTATTTTAATTTACTTCATTATCATATTGTCGTAGAATATCATTAAATCGTTTGTGCATTTCATCTTGTATAGTCATACGAGTATTATTTTTTTCAAATTTTAATAACATATCAAAAGCACTTTCAGCCGAACTAGGAAAAAAAACAAAAATAAAGAAATTTCTGTTTTTATTAATAAAAGAAAAATATTTTACCGTAAACTTTTAAATGATTCTGAAATGAAACTTTTTGTTTGTTCATCAATTTCTTCAATTTGTTGAGCATAATTAGCTGATACCATTTTCCATTTATCAAGATCATCAAGACGAAATGGATCACAAGGAGCCTTATAAACAAAAAAATAGTAATCAATTTTCAGTTTTTCTTTCTTTTTTTTTAATTTCAAATATTTACATGTTCAATTAATTCTAAAACTTTATGTACACGTTCAAGAATTTCATTTATTTTATGTGGTTTTCCTGTAACTGATTTAAGTTCAGGTGTAAATATATTATAAAATTCTTCAAGTTCTTTTGCAATAGCAATAAAATCATTACAAATAATTGCCATATGATCAGTTAATTTAAATAAACGTTTATTATCAAATTCCCATCGTGAATCACGTCCAGATTGTTCAATTTCTGCTCGAACATCATAATAAGACTAAATATATTTATTTAGAAAAATATTTTGTTTTAAAAATAATTATTTAAATAAATAATTTACTTGTTTCCAACGTTCTAACATATCTTTAGCTTCTGTACATTTTTCAATAATTTCATCTGGTTGATAACTAAAATAATATATTTATTTTATAAATCAAAAATAAAAAGAATATACCTAAATAATGTTCGAACATTAATACTACGTGCAACGCGTTCACATAATTGATTAGCAATACGTTCCATTAATGGTACCATGCGTTCATCACGATTATAATGTCGTGATATAATCCAAACCATACGCAATGCACTCATCATTTTTGGTATAGTTTCAGTAACAACACGAAATGTTGCACCATGTGTTACATTTTTAAAATGACGTTCAAGTGTTGATAAAAATCTAATGACAAAAACAAAATTAAATTTTTGGTTTTTTTATTAAATCTTACTTGACATTATCTTTAGCTTCTAAATAATATTTTGATAAATCAGTTCGAGTATCACGAAATGATGATGGTGCAGCATTTTCTGCTAATTCAAGTTTTTCAAGTACTTGTTCAACATGTTCTTGTTTTGTTTGTTCGTATAAACTACTTAATGATATATTACGTTCACGCCACCAATCAATTTCACCTAATGGACCAGGTGTTTGTGGTGCCTAAAATAATAAATTTAATTAAATAAAAAAAATTTTATTTTTTTTCATATACTTTTTTTAATTCACGTTCAAGTGCTTCACGAATTTCACCATTCCATCTATATACAAGACTTTCAGCTTGTTCAATAACATCTTTATTTGATTTAACTATTTTACTGATATCAAATTGTGGTGGTAATTCAAGACGTACTTCACCTTTAATAAATAAAGAATTTATTTTAAAATAAAAATATAAAATTATTTTGAACCTTCAAGTTGACGAAGTGTTAAACCGATTTGATTAAGAAATTTTTGTAATTGAATTAAAAATTCATCACGTAACATTGCTCGTAATTCAAGTTCATGTTGACGACGCTAAATAAATATTAAAAAAAAACAAAAACAATATAAATAAATTATTTTTAATTAAACCTTTTCATCTCGTTTTTCTTCTTCAGTTTCTTCTGTTTGATTATCTATTGCTACATTTTCTTTTTGATTAGAAACTTTAGAAGATGGTGTTCGACGTCCATCAATAACAGTAGCATCTTCATTTTCAGTTTGATATGTTAGTAATGGATTATAAACCTAAAAGAAGAAAATATTTATAAATACAGATAAGAACTTAATCATAAATATAAAAGTAAATGAATAACAGAAAATAAAATAACGGAAATAAGTAAGATAAATTATGATTATAACGATGCCTGGTGGAAACATATTCAAAACTGTACTTAATAATATAGTCAAAGGATATGGGATAGATCATAAATAGAATCAGTTTACCAGTAAATGAATATATTTCGTTGTAATTTATTGTCAAGAAATTGCACAAAAAAAAATGTCATTATTTGGTAGGTCGATTATTTCAAAATACAGAATGGTACCAAATCCATTTATGGAATAGGCATCAATGGCCCATATTAACTCAAATCGGAACCGTTCAATCATCAAGCAGATGCAAAAAAATTGAAATTTATGTGGTAAAATCCTGATTTTATACAATATGAGATTAAAGATTTCTGTAGATTTATTTAATCATGTTTTATTTAATAATAATGCATGTGATGACTCAATAATTTCAATTTTGGGTAATTCTTTTTTACAAACGAACTCTAACGAAAAGGTATCTGTACAATGAAGTATCACTTAAAACATTTTAAAAACTCAATTCAATTAGTAAATGTTGTTAAAAAAACAACATAATTCAATCTAGAACATTTGCTATGTTTAATATTATTCTCACTTTATTCAATATATTAGCAAGTAAATGAAGTGTATGGCCATTTAATAAACCATAATCTAAATATTTAACCATTGTTTTATCAGCATCTTCCATTGATGATGGTGCTGGTATTGTTCCAGGTGTTGTACGTAAGAAATAGACACAATTTTTTTGACTTAAATATGATGGATAAAAATCTCGACATAAATAAAGTATTGTTCGAAGATATTTAACAAGTTCATTACGCTAAATAAAAAAGAAAATTTTGTTTTTTTTTTGGTATAATCAAAAAAAAAACTTTAAATTTACATATCGTTTTGGTTTTGGTCGTGGTTCAGGCGTTTTATTTTCACCATCAAGATTTGTACCATCACCTGTTTGTTCAATATTATCTATATTTCCATTTTGATTTGTTGAACGTGCTGTTTGATTAACTGTTGAATCATTACCTACTGATGGTTGTTGTTCATCAACACCACTATTTACAACAGTTGTTTCTTCATTTGGATCAAAATCAGGATTAATTGCAAGTTGTTCTTCAATCCATTCTTCTTCAGCTAAAATAAAATAAATAAATATATTATTAATTTTCTTTTTTTCATAATTACTTATTTCAACTTGTTCTTCACGTAATTCTTCAAATACTTCTTTATAAAATAATAAAGCATTTTCATCATCAACATTTGTATTAGCTTCATTAAGAAATTTTGCAATTAATAATTCATTAGCACCATCATCACTTTCTAAAAAATCTTCAAATGCTGGATCAACTTCATCAATATTCAATATTGTATAAATAGAATCTTTCATCCATCGAAAACGTAAATCATCCATAGTTTTTATTTCTAGACGAAGAAAAAAAAACCAAACTGAATATACAATTAAATAAACATAAAACTCAATGTTTTAAGTACAATTTACCATTAACATTTAATGTTTCTAGGCAACAGACTCTTTATTAGTACATGTCGCTAGTAATCATTTTAAATATAGAATATTTTCATTGATTGATTATATTCTATAATGAATATCTTCATTCGTAAATTTTTTTTCTTTTCGAAATATATTCTTGGATGTAAATAATTTATTAAAATAATAATAATAATGTTTTTAAAATAATCTTTGATTAATTTAATTCAATAAATAATAATAATAATAAAAACACTAATATCAATAAACGAATGAAAGAATTTTCTTTTTAAATAATTAGCAAAAAATTTATCTCCTTATTTACTGTTATATTAATCACAAGAAATTATTTTCGTTTTTTTGCCGCAATGTGATGGATAAAAATGGCTTCATGCCAGCATGGATGAAAATTTCCAATATAGATGTATGCATATTTATTAATAATTTATAAATAAAAATAAAAAAAAATTTTTTTATTTTTATTTTCTATAGAAAACAAATCATAATAATAATAATCGGCAATTACAAAATGAAACAAATTCAACAATAGTAAAAGATCGACAAAGACATCATTCATATGATATAGATGATCATACAATTACTCGATATACTTCAAAAACGAATGGTAAAAAATTCGTATTATTATTATATGATTTGTTTTTTTGATTGATTGATTAATTTAGAATTATGTCGAAATAAATCTAATGAACAATCATTATCGAATGATTTAAATGAACAATCAGAAAATTTCTTTTCATTTCAATCTCAACGTTCATACAGTAAAGAACGTTTAGACAATTCATTTGGAAAAGTAAGAATTTTATAATATCTTAACAAATTAACTTAATAAAAATAGTAAAATTCTTCGAATCAATCATTTTAATAATATTTAATTTAGAAGTTAGTTTACAATCTTGAGAGTAAGGATGAGGGCGGAATGACTTCTCTTATGAGATAATATGTTGACAAAAATCATATATTTAATCATGTAGCTATTCCATATCTTAAGAAGAACGGTTTCATGCGTGATAATGTCTAATGACATCAATCCTTTTAGAGTTTTATTCTGTACTACAGGTATCAGTTAGTAAGATTCTCTTCTTAGCTCCATTGATTATTGATAAAAAGATGAATAAATACATTTAATTTAATTTTTTATTTAGAATTCAGAATTTTATGATAATAATCGTTCATCAATAAATTCCAAACATCAACGTCGTTTACATTCCATATCATCATCACTTAATAATGATCTAAATAATAATCATCCTAATATAACAATAAAATCCAATGAAAATCCATATAATCAACTTGATAAAGATTTTGTAAAAAAATTTAAAATAAAAATCAAAATAATATTTTCATTTTTTTCTTACATATGTAGCCATCCTTAAATGGACGTAAATTTTCATCAAATAATAATGATCAAACATCAATATGGTCAAATGCTGCTTCAAAATTTCGTATATCAAATAATGGAAATTTTCCATATACATATCGAACAAATCGTTTAATAACACGTAAAGATCGTTTATTAAGTACACCAAATAATTTAAATATAAATTCACGTACAAATATATCTGAACTTCAAACAAATTGTATAACACAAACAAAAAATTTAGATAAACGTAGTGATTTTTTTAATTCATTAAAAACAAATTCAACAATTCAAGGAAATACTAGTCATTATATTGAATCATCAAAATCTTTAATAGATTTAGATGAAAATTTTAAACCAACAAAACAAACATTACTTTTATTATCAATACCTGAAACATCAGAAGAAAAAGAGTTGAGTAAAAAAAAACAAATTTTTTGTTTTGTTTTATAAAACAATTTTTTTTTTATTATTACTATATAGATTATTAACACGTATGGGTTGGAATGATGATATGACTTATGAAATAACAGATAAAGATAAAGAAGAATATGAAAATCGAATAAAATTTTTACCAAAAGTAGATTAAAAACAAAAAAAAATATAATATTAAATTTCTATTTATTTTTTCATGATTATTTTATAGACAGACAATCTATCTGCAAGATTAATATCAGCTTTAAATCGTCGAGCATTACCTTGTATAAGTATTCGAGATGTACTTCAACTTGAAATGATTAATTCAACATCAGATGATGATAGTTCAGATGATTAATATTCTATTTTTTTTCTCTCTTAATAAAAACAAAACAAAAACCGGTTTTATTTGTTCATAAGAATTCATTCATTGTATTCTTATTTTTGCATTTGATCTCTTATATCTGAACAATATTATCTGATTTGTTATATACATATATATATATATATTTGTGTGATGTTTATTTATTGTATTGTTTTATTAATAAATATTCCGTTTAACGTGTATTGTCATATATAAAAAATAAGACTATAAACATTTATTTTGTAATTATTAACTGTTTCTTTCTTTCTTTTTTTTTTTCTTTATTGTTTATTCCGCTTTAGTTTTGTTCTTTTATGTTGTTTGCATCTTAATGCATTATCATATTTTTTTGTTTTATCTCTTATTCTTGAATATATTGAAAATATAATACAAAAAATAAAGATGAAGAGAAAAGCATGAAAAAGAAGAAAATCTTTTTTTCAATATTGAATTTCTAAAAGATTTATTGTAGATGTTGAATAAAAGGGCATATATATAATTCGAATGTCATAACTTTAATTGAGATTGGAAAAACTGTAGGTTGAATATCATTAGAGTCTCAGTCAATTATCTATATTTACTATAGGAGAATTGAGTTTTACAAAAGCGACGTAATTTGATATTTTGAGAAAAACAAAAAGATTGATCATGATTTAGTATTAAGACATAATCAAATAATGACTTTGGAAAAACGATATATATACATATACATATATTGAGAGTGAATATTTTTGTGAAATTGAATTACACATAACAAGAAATGTTTTCGATTATAGTCATTTCATGTATTGTACTTACTATTAGTGGTTTACCGGTAAATATTCAATTAGTTATAAAATTTATTTGATCTTTTTTTCTGATCATTAGATTGAGAATAATGATGAAAGATCATTAAAATATGTCAATCCAGAATTTCTTGGTAAAGAAAATAAAATAGATTTATATTGAAATATATATTTTTTTTTAAAAATTAGATGGTGGTTTTGAAGGTGATATTATTTTTCCACCAGATTTTGATCCAGGTCGTGGAGTTGGTTTTAATGGTGCAATACGTCGTTGGCCAAATCGAATAATTCCTTATGATATATCAGCTATTACAAGTAGATTTTGAAAGAAAAAAACTAACATTGATTTTTCTTATTTTATTTATAATTGAATAATTAGATACTAATGATCGAACTAAAATTACTGATGCAATGAATCAATTAATGTTCGATGTTGGAACACCGATTCCCGGTCAAACAGCACGACAAACTTGTGTTTATTTTCGACCAGCTACATCAAGTGATAAAGAAGTACTTAAGGTACTATATGGTAATGGATGTAGTGCATCAGTAAGTTAAAAGAAAAAAAGAATTTTTTTATTTTTGAAAATTTTTGTTATTTTATTTAGGTTGGATATGGTACAGGTTATGTAAAAAAACTTAATTTAAAACAAAGTGGATGTTTTTATAGTGGTATAATTCAACATGAACTTACTCATGTTCTTGGTAAAATTCTTTTTGATTAATTTTCAAAAATGAAATCTTCTATTTTGTTTTTTGTAAGGCTTTTTTCATGAACAATCAAGACCTGATCGTGATTCATATATAACAGTACATCTTGACAATGTCAATCCTAATGAAGTAACTAATTATTTTGATTAATTTTATGTTTGTTAATCTTTTTCTTATTTGTTTTTTTTAGGCACATAATTTTGAAAAATATCAATGGGGAGAAACAGTTTTCGATCAAAAATCTAATTATGATTATGGTAGTTTAATGCATTATCCTAAAGATGCTTTTTCAAAGAATGGAAAACCAACAATAACACCACGTCAAGCTAATGCAGCTATTGGTCAACGAGAAAAACTTAGTCAGACGGATATTTCAGAAATTCGTCATTATTATGGTTGTTAAGATATATCATTGAATAAAATAATTTCAAAAAAAAAGATTTTTTTGTAATTGTTTTCGATAGAGTTATGATGAAATTCAATAATATTAAAAACTTTATCATTCAAAAGATACTAAACGTATACAAAAAACTTTCATAAACTAATAAAAAAAATTCTTAGATTCAATATTGTCTTTTAGACAAAGTTTTGTCGTAAAAATAACAACGATTTGAAAAAGTAACGGGTGGGCCATAAAGAATTATACTCTTAGCATTTTTAACATTTCTTCTCTATTATCCCTGTAATTCAAATAAATTTTTTTATCAAGAGATAGTCCTTGAAATTCTGCACAAAATCATAGATATGGTTGGACAGAAAAATATTTTAGATATATTTTCAAAAAAAGAGGAAAACTAAAGGCATAGAAAAATCTAGAGAATTGGGCATACTAAATAATTTATTTTTGCACCGCAATATTTATCACCTCGCCTTATTAAAAAACAGAATATATCAATAGAAGCAACGTGAAAAGTTCTACAATTTACAAAGAATAATTATAAAAAGATGAAATAAAACATGCCATTTTCACATGGTTGAAATGTAATCGTTTCAAAATATTGCCCAATTTGAAAACAAGCTCCTTTTTTCAAATGTATCTAAAATAATTTGTCGTTTCAACTATATACGATTTTATGCAGAATTTCAAATACTAACTGTTGAGGAAAAAAAGTTATTTGAATTACAGGAATAATAGAGAAGAAATGTTAAAAATACTGACAGTATAATTCTTTATGGCTCACCGTTTATTATACTGCATTTTTGTACTTTGTTTAAAACCTAATAACTCTTTTTGATTTATGACTTGATTATAGTTAACTAAGAAGACATTTATAGTATTATTTTGTTTATTGATATTTGTTATTATACAAAATGAATTTTATTATTAAAAATCTTTAATTTAAATAAATTTGTTTTATTTTATTTTATTTTTTCTAAGTATTAATTTTATTATAAAATCCTATTTTAATCTATAAAAGTATTTCAAAGATACTAAGAATAAAATTCTCGTCAATAAACTTTTAATATAACTGCTATAAAAAAAGTACATCTTATCTAAATAAGAAGATGTCATAAATATCGAAACTATTAATGACTAGCAATAATCATCTCTTCATTTTTTTTTCTTTCATTGTTATAAATAGTTTCTCTTTTACAATTATATATTCATTTAAGAGAAAAAAAAGACAGAGACATGTTTTCTTCATCTACAATTGTTGTTAGTTTATTATTCTTAGCAATAATTTATCAAATTAATTGTCTTCAATGTTATAAATGTAGTTGTATTGTTATACCTGGTGAAACAACATGTACAGATGAAAATGAGTTACAATGTGTAATTGAATATGTTGAGAATAATTATTGTACTATTATACGTCAACCAAACGATCTTCAATTTGGTCATAAGTCAAATTCAGATTTAATTTTTTTGGAATCTTTACATTATCTTCGAGCAAAGGAAAAAATTGTTTATTTAGAAAGTAGTTCCACTTGGCAATCACCAACTGTTGTAGAATTTGCTTATGGTTGTGATTGGAATTTATGTAATACACCTCGTATTCTTGATCTTCTTCCAAATGGTCTTACATTTAATGTTAGTTCAAGTATTTTAACAGATGCATTGATTGCTCAACCAGGTGAAATATTTTCGACTTGTTTATCATGCAAAAGATGTGTAAATTCAAGTAGTGGAATATCTTGTCAAACACCCACATGTAGTGGTACATGTCTTATTGATGATCATTTAGATGATCCTGTAGCAAATTCTGGTTCATGTAATTTTGCATTTGAAAGTGTTTGTTTAAGCGAAATACTTGATACATCAGTTCAAATAACAGGCACATATTATATTGATGATGACATATTTGGAATAACTGAAATAGATATTTGGTGTAGAAGAACAAATTGTAATGATCCAACACATGCACAAATAATACAAAGTAATACAAAATATACAACACAAATAAATGATCAACTTTATTTTCGTCCAACTATTAATACAACACCAAAACCAACAGATAATCTACTTGGTTGTTATCAATGTAATTGTCAACGTGAAATCGGTAGTAATGATTGTAAAATATTGGAATGTACAATAGAATATAAAAATGGAAGTTATTGTGAAATAGTACGTGATTTTAAAAGTTTCCCTGATACCGAAATGATTAGACTTGGTCATGTACAAAGAACATATGTACCTTATAAACATTTTATTTATGCAGAAGAAGAACTTATATTTTATAAAAATTTATCATGGAATCGAGCATCAGTTGGTTTAATTAGTTATATATGTGATTGGGAATTATGTAATGATGGTCGTCTTGTTGAAAAATTGCCTGCAAGTTTTCAATTCAGTGCTGATCCATCAAAAATAGCTGAATATATACAAAGTCCTGAACCACTCAGTCATTGTCTTAGTTGTTCAATGTGTACTAATTCAAGTCTTGATTTTGATAAATGTGGAAATGTTTCTTGTCCATCTACTGGACGTTGTTTTATTGATGAATACATTGATGATCCTCAATTTGATGATTGTGAATACGCATTTCTAGCTACATGTGAAAGTGGCGTATCAGAATCAAGTATTATAATTGCTGCTACTTATGATATTGATGATGACAAATTCGAGTTTGATGAAATAGATTTATATTGTGCTAAAAATGATTGTAATAATCCATTAACAGTTTATAGTTTAATGGGACTTATAGAAGAAAATATTCAACTTGATCCATTATTTTTTATTCGACCAGTTATGAATACTACAACACCACCTCTTATTACAGAACCAGTTCCTGAAACGTCATCTAGTACTGCAAAGCCAGTTCCTGAAACGTCATCTAGTACTACAAGGCGAGTTCCTGAAACATCATCTAGTACTGCAAAGCCAGTTCCGGAAACGACACGTGTCACTACAACATTACCACCAAATTTTGCCACATCCAATTCTATCACAATGATTTCCTTATTTTTTCTTATGATTATTACATTTCTTATTAGTCAATAAGAATATATATAGTGAAATAAAACATTTCTGAAGATAATTTATGATGAAATGATATTAACAGTAGTATATTATATTTTGAAATAAAAATCATTATTATTTTTCTGATAAATTGACATTAATTATTGTTTTATGAATGTGATAACAAATGAAAGTATATTTAAAATTTTATAATATATTTATTTGTGCAAGATATTATAAAATTCATGCATAGAATATATTTAGAAAGACTGATTATATCGTAAAAGATTTCAATAATATCTTCAGAATTTTTATTGCCTTCATTAAACTCCTTAATATATGCAAAATAATAAAATCTACCCATTGTTATTGATAATAAATTTTATAGGCATATACGAAATAAAAGTTTTATGTCAGTGTTTGACAGTGTAAAACTCCATTGTAATTAGTAATCTTTAGGTAATTAAATTATAAAATAATAATTTATATTAGATAATTGTATGTTAGACAACGTCAGAACCTAACGTCAATGAACAATGAATAGAAGAGATATATTCGTTTTAATTATTATTTGAAATTATGAAATTTAATATGAGAATATATGCAGATGTTAGATCATTTAAGAAAAAAAAAGTCATTTTTCATTCAAAACATCTGATTATATTTTTGTTGTTTTCTACTATTTTTTTTTGGTAAAAAGTAATTATTATCGTTTCCATTCTGGTCGATAAGACATACTATTTACGTAAATGTTTCTCTATTAACACATTCACGATGATGGGACCCACTGGTGAGTTCTACTACTCTCTAACAAAAATTGATCGCACAAAACTTTGCTTTTGTTTATAGACAAAAAGTACACAAATTAATATAAGCTTTACTTTCTAGAGTGTAGAGCTTTTCACGCTGCGTCTTTTAGCATACTTTACTTTCCTAATGAAACATCTTTAGAGATTGAAATACAAAGTTTTACCAGTCATTATGGTCACTCGTTATCAAAGAATGACGGGTCCAATGTATTGAGATGTATATCAATTTACAAAAATCGATATTTGTATTTGAATAATCATAAGACACTATTTCTTAACTAAAATCAACAAAAAAACTGTTGAAAGAGATTGATTTTGAGAGAAACTATAAATATAATTTTTATATTAAGAACAATGATTTGCATAATATTGATCATTTTGAATAACTTTTAATGAATATAATATAAATTAGAACTTTTATAAATAGATTCAGTTCGCGTGATCTTATTACATCATATTAATCATTATACTCTCTTGACGACAAGTAAACTTGATATTATTTTCATTTATAAGTTTTATCTAAATAAAGAAAAGAAATTATTATTTATTTATAGAATATAAATAGATTCGTTTTATTTTTGAGAAACTTTCTTCTAAATTCTAAAAGTTAATTAAAAACTAGTTCATATCATTCTTTTTAGAAATATTTCAATGTAATGTTTATTGAGTCATACTTCCAGATTATATATAAATGCAATATAGTATGCATATGTCGTGACTGAACTTGAAATTCTAATTTAATCTATAATTATCTTAGATAAGGTTAGAACGTCCACTTTTGCTTGGATAAAAATAAAATATTTTTTTGAATAAATAGAAAAAGTTAGAGAAAGATAAACAATTGAATCTATATCAAAAATTTTTATTCTTGATCATCTTGAAATTTGCATACTCTAATTATTTATCCTTCTCTTTTTTACTTCTTCAGTTTGCCTGAAAAGTATCCTAGTTTTGTCTAGACAAACATTTCAAAGTAATAATATAATTCTTTCCTAATAAATTTTATCAAGTTATTTTTTCAATAGAAAATAAACTACATTAAAAAGAAAAGATATTTAACAAAAATGATTTCATCTATATATTGCCTCTTAAAATATTAACATCTGTTGACATACTTAAGTCTTTAATATATAAGAAATATATATCATTCATTTATTATTCGTCATTTTTATCATAGAATATGTTTAATGTAATTATAAAATATTAATTGAGATATAATATAAAATCATTTTTCATGTGTACAAGAACTCATATTTACTTATTCAAGTATTCAACAATTCTTATGAATAAAAGAACAATGCAATCATTTTCTCTAGTAAAAACAAATATTAAAAAAAAATCGTAAAATTGTGAATTAATATGGAACAATTGAAGGTCAATTTAAAATATTCTTTTTTTTATTTTTCAATAAGATATATTCACATAATATTGTTTTTTTGTTTCACATATAATTTGACTATACTATTTCTCTTTGGAATCAAAATTCAATGTTTATTAGTCAACAACGGATGCATATATGAATAATTGATGACATATTTAATGATTATGAATACTACTATCCATTAACAAACATAGTCTGATCTATATGTAGGCGTTTCGCATCCTGATCATTGAATTTTGATGCAAAATATTCTTGCATTTTTTTCTTTTTCTTATTGATTAGCTTAGACAAATTTTTTTTTCATTTTTCTATTCCGAATATAGATGGATATATAACATTAACATATTAGATATTAGAATGTCGTTTTTCATAGAATTCTCACTGGAATTCATGTGTATTAGTAACTAGTAGGCATAGCTACGTAAGAATCCAAAATAATCTTCATTATTAGAAATGGCTATGCCTGGTATTACTAGGCCGATTCTCGAGTGAACTGACGAGTATATAGATGTGTTTAATTGAATCAATCTATAGATAGAGAGGAAAGAAAAAGGAAAAGGAAAAGAGCGGAACGGTTGTTGGACTTTCATTAGTCTGCAATGAGTAAATTGAATTTCTGACATCTCTTTACTATTTTGCATCCGAAATGTCACTTATTCATTCTCGATTTTTTTTCTCTTTTAGCTAGTTTTGTTCTTCATAGCAAGATTTATTTATTTGATTGAATTCATGATTGAGATTTGTTTAGCAGTTATTACATCAAATATATTTGCTTACTATTCTTCATCAAGAAGAAAATTCAAGAAAAAGAAATGAAAAAGAATGTTCATATTAATTTTCTATTAATTTATTTTTATCTAGATTTATTCACAAGAGTCATGAATCATGTGCACGTGTGTATAGAGACTTTCTTTGTATTTTATTCAACTGAGAATTATCATATATTTTTTTTTCTTTGTTCTATTTTTCTTTTTATTTTACATAAAAATCAATTCGAACGGATATTACTACGCAGTAAACGAAAAAAAATGACTATAAATAAACAAGAAAAATATAGAACAATGATGATTGAGCACGATCATTATCATCAATATGTGATTGTATACATATAGAATAAGCAAACTATTGTGTTATCTATCTTCTCTCCTATCATTTTTACATGCTTGCACGACATCAACAACAATAAAAAAAAAAAGATGGAGAGAAAGAGAAAGTATATAGAAATTCTACTGGAATTCATCATTCAATATATTGCTTTTTGACATATGTGAGTGATGCGGCTCTCTAAAACACGTAGTTGTTAGAACGATGAAAAGAATACAATAGCTGTATAAGAAAAGAACCAAATGAGAGAATAAAAGAACAAAAAAAAAGAGAAGAGAAATGAATCGACTATGTGGCTTTGCATCCTTCTCATATTAATAGTTCAACTTTATGCTTATCCTAAGCGAATCCAAAAGAAAAAAAAATAGAGAATAACGTTATCGACTCTAGATTTCTCTTTTTCTTTTCCTTACTAAATAATTGAACACATGCACATGCGTCCATCTCCCGAGCGGCGTAAGTTCTAACAAAGTAACAGTCATAGCGATTCTGTATTGCATAGAAATAAAATTAGAATAGAGAGAAGAGAGAATACGAGACGTGACGGAATAAGGACTCTCATTTTTTTTCTCGTCTATATGTAGAACTAAGTAGAGACACAAACTAAAAAAGAAAGAGAAAAAGAAGTCGAAAACGATGAGTAATTATTATTATTGATCGTTTGTTAATATACAATAATGGGTTGTACAAGTTCGAATCAAACAGGAACAACGAAAGAAAATTTACCTTTACCACCAACAACAATAACTGATGATGGTCAACAATTAATAAATGAACATTTTCGTAAATGGTTAAAAATAAATCGACCTAAAGCCGATGAATATGTTCTTAATGATGTACTAACAACTGCACAACCATCAAATGAAGCTGAAGATTATAAAACTATAGTTTCGAAAGCACTTGATTTACTTTCTGAACGTCATGATATTAAATCAACAAATAAATTAAGTAAACTTGTACAAAAAGAAATAACATTAGCATCACCAAAAAAAGTTGCACATACAATTGATGTTTTAAAACAAACAGCAGACAAATTACGTCATGGAAATATTCAACTTGATATTGAACAATCATTATCATCACCAATAACAAATAATGAAGTAAATTTTTAATCTATTAATTTGAACTTTTAATTAAATTAATCTAAAATAATTTTTTATTTAGGTTATAAATGATACAACTACAGTTGAAGATAAACATGTTGAAGTATTATCTGGTGAACCAGGTATTCCTTTAAAAGAAGCTTTAGAAAAAGCACGTATTTTATTTTATAAGGTAAATAAAAATATTCATTAAAATAAGAAAAGAAAATTTTTTCAATTTAAAAAAATAAAAGGGTAAACAAGCTGCTATATTTGCTAATCCAAATGGTGGTTATGATGTACGAATTCTTAATGAAAATGATGATACAATAAATCATGATGGAAATCTACTTCGTTCAATTATTGTTACGGAAGTTAAAACACGTCCAAAACCAATAATAAGTTCACCTTTATTTATTCCACCACCACCACCATCAATATCTCCACCATCAAAATTACTTGATGATAATGAAATTACCGATGATTTTCGTCGTTCGATCGATGCTGCTCTCAAAGGACTTGAAGCTGTTTATCACACATCACCATTACCAACAGCAACAACTTCACTACGACCATCATCACCAACTGGACATATTGATGAAATACATGTTGAGAAAATTACTAATAACATATCATCACCTCATATTATTCAATATGGCGTCACTAATGTTCCTTTATCAAAATCAATTTCAAAAGAACAAACAAATTTTCCAATTACTACTGATAATACAGTTCATTTAGCTGAAATTATACGTCAAATGGCTGAGCAACAAAAAGTTGTTAGTGAACAATTAACAAAAGATCATTATGATAAAGAACAAATTCAAATTGATATTCAACCAAATCTTGTTAAACTTGTTGATGATATGAATGAATTAATGATGGATGCTATTGAAGTAACAACTCAGCAGGAAATTGGTACACCAATACAACATGAAACAAGAGAAAAAATAGTTACAATTATACCAAATGATGAACCACAAAGCCAAATTGAACGTATTGTTAAAGAAATTAAAGAACATGGAGAAAAATTTGAATCAAAAGAAAGTCTTCCGGCAGTAATTGTAACAACAAAGCAACCATCATCTTATTCTCTTGGACTTACATCACCTTTACATAATGAAACATTAATGACAACATCATCATCAACAATAATGACATCACCTTCTCAACAAAAAACTAAATTACGTAGTGAAAATCGACCAAAATCATTTATTGCTAATGAAGATAATTCTTCTAAAGATCGTTATAATTTTAATAAACAAATTTCACTTGATGAATTAGCAAATTTAACTCGAACAGGTTTATCAAATCCAAATTTAACAACATCTATAACAAAACTTGGTATATCAACATCATCTGGAAAAATTGAAGAAGAACAAATTCCTATTGTAACAGCTGAACCATTAACAAAAATGCCAACATCAATTAGTCAAATAATAGAAGAACATCGAACAATACTTGATGAATCACCACCACCACCACCATCATCATCATCAGCAACATCTCCACCACCT
>JAJEKB010025095.1:0-16875 GCA_022393335.1 Macrotrachela quadricornifera | reverse complement strand
TGTGGATCAAAATCAATAGCATATCGAGGTGTAAGAGGATTTTGATCTATTTAAATAGAAATTTTAATTTTATTAATAATTCTAATAATAAAAATTGTTTCTTTTTTACTTTCTGTTGGTGGTAATTCTTTAAGAACATTACGTTTTTGTAATGTTGGTAAAATTTGTTCAGTACGTTGTTTCCATTCTGCAAATTTTGCATCTTCAAATGCTTTCATTTCTCTTGCTACTCGAAGATAATAACTTTTGATCTATTTAAAAAACAGAAAAAAGAAGTAAGTAATTAATTAATTGATTTTTTTTTCTTGTTGAATTTACTTGTTTTCCAAGTTCTGTTTGCATTAAAGCTTCTTTTGTATGTAAACGTAACATTGTATGTTTAATACGTCGAAATAATGAACGACTCCATGCAATAGCACCAGAAAATGGTGGTTGATTTTTATTAACAGGTGGATTAGTTTTATTATGTTGAAAAATACTATTAATTTCTGTAATCTAAATAATTAAAAAAATAAAAATAAATTATAATTTTTTTTTTGTTATTTTAATTTACTTCATTATCATATTGTCGTAGAATATCATTAAATCGTTTGTGCATTTCATCTTGTATAGTCATACGAGTATTATTTTTTTCAAATTTTAATAACATATCAAAAGCACTTTCAGCCGAACTAGGAAAAAAAACAAAAATAAAGAAATTTCTGTTTTTATTAATAAAAGAAAAATATTTTACCGTAAACTTTTAAATGATTCTGAAATGAAACTTTTTGTTTGTTCATCAATTTCTTCAATTTGTTGAGCATAATTAGCTGATACCATTTTCCATTTATCAAGATCATCAAGACGAAATGGATCACAAGGAGCCTTATAAACAAAAAAATAGTAATCAATTTTCAGTTTTTCTTTCTTTTTTTTTAATTTCAAATATTTACATGTTCAATTAATTCTAAAACTTTATGTACACGTTCAAGAATTTCATTTATTTTATGTGGTTTTCCTGTAACTGATTTAAGTTCAGGTGTAAATATATTATAAAATTCTTCAAGTTCTTTTGCAATAGCAATAAAATCATTACAAATAATTGCCATATGATCAGTTAATTTAAATAAACGTTTATTATCAAATTCCCATCGTGAATCACGTCCAGATTGTTCAATTTCTGCTCGAACATCATAATAAGACTAAATATATTTATTTAGAAAAATATTTTGTTTTAAAAATAATTATTTAAATAAATAATTTACTTGTTTCCAACGTTCTAACATATCTTTAGCTTCTGTACATTTTTCAATAATTTCATCTGGTTGATAACTAAAATAATATATTTATTTTATAAATCAAAAATAAAAAGAATATACCTAAATAATGTTCGAACATTAATACTACGTGCAACGCGTTCACATAATTGATTAGCAATACGTTCCATTAATGGTACCATGCGTTCATCACGATTATAATGTCGTGATATAATCCAAACCATACGCAATGCACTCATCATTTTTGGTATAGTTTCAGTAACAACACGAAATGTTGCACCATGTGTTACATTTTTAAAATGACGTTCAAGTGTTGATAAAAATCTAATGACAAAAACAAAATTAAATTTTTGGTTTTTTTATTAAATCTTACTTGACATTATCTTTAGCTTCTAAATAATATTTTGATAAATCAGTTCGAGTATCACGAAATGATGATGGTGCAGCATTTTCTGCTAATTCAAGTTTTTCAAGTACTTGTTCAACATGTTCTTGTTTTGTTTGTTCGTATAAACTACTTAATGATATATTACGTTCACGCCACCAATCAATTTCACCTAATGGACCAGGTGTTTGTGGTGCCTAAAATAATAAATTTAATTAAATAAAAAAAATTTTATTTTTTTTCATATACTTTTTTTAATTCACGTTCAAGTGCTTCACGAATTTCACCATTCCATCTATATACAAGACTTTCAGCTTGTTCAATAACATCTTTATTTGATTTAACTATTTTACTGATATCAAATTGTGGTGGTAATTCAAGACGTACTTCACCTTTAATAAATAAAGAATTTATTTTAAAATAAAAATATAAAATTATTTTGAACCTTCAAGTTGACGAAGTGTTAAACCGATTTGATTAAGAAATTTTTGTAATTGAATTAAAAATTCATCACGTAACATTGCTCGTAATTCAAGTTCATGTTGACGACGCTAAATAAATATTAAAAAAAAACAAAAACAATATAAATAAATTATTTTTAATTAAACCTTTTCATCTCGTTTTTCTTCTTCAGTTTCTTCTGTTTGATTATCTATTGCTACATTTTCTTTTTGATTAGAAACTTTAGAAGATGGTGTTCGACGTCCATCAATAACAGTAGCATCTTCATTTTCAGTTTGATATGTTAGTAATGGATTATAAACCTAAAAGAAGAAAATATTTATAAATACAGATAAGAACTTAATCATAAATATAAAAGTAAATGAATAACAGAAAATAAAATAACGGAAATAAGTAAGATAAATTATGATTATAACGATGCCTGGTGGAAACATATTCAAAACTGTACTTAATAATATAGTCAAAGGATATGGGATAGATCATAAATAGAATCAGTTTACCAGTAAATGAATATATTTCGTTGTAATTTATTGTCAAGAAATTGCACAAAAAAAAATGTCATTATTTGGTAGGTCGATTATTTCAAAATACAGAATGGTACCAAATCCATTTATGGAATAGGCATCAATGGCCCATATTAACTCAAATCGGAACCGTTCAATCATCAAGCAGATGCAAAAAAATTGAAATTTATGTGGTAAAATCCTGATTTTATACAATATGAGATTAAAGATTTCTGTAGATTTATTTAATCATGTTTTATTTAATAATAATGCATGTGATGACTCAATAATTTCAATTTTGGGTAATTCTTTTTTACAAACGAACTCTAACGAAAAGGTATCTGTACAATGAAGTATCACTTAAAACATTTTAAAAACTCAATTCAATTAGTAAATGTTGTTAAAAAAACAACATAATTCAATCTAGAACATTTGCTATGTTTAATATTATTCTCACTTTATTCAATATATTAGCAAGTAAATGAAGTGTATGGCCATTTAATAAACCATAATCTAAATATTTAACCATTGTTTTATCAGCATCTTCCATTGATGATGGTGCTGGTATTGTTCCAGGTGTTGTACGTAAGAAATAGACACAATTTTTTTGACTTAAATATGATGGATAAAAATCTCGACATAAATAAAGTATTGTTCGAAGATATTTAACAAGTTCATTACGCTAAATAAAAAAGAAAATTTTGTTTTTTTTTTGGTATAATCAAAAAAAAAAACTTTAAATTTACATATCGTTTTGGTTTTGGTCGTGGTTCAGGTGTTTTATTTTCACCATCAAGATTTGTACCATCACCTGTTTGTTCAATATTATCTGTATTTCCATTTTGATTTGTTGAACGTGCTGTTTGATTAACTGTTGAATCATTACCTATTGATGGTTGTTGTTCATCAACACCACTATTTACAACAGTTGTTTCGTCATTTGGATCAAAATCAGGATTAATTGCAAGTTGTTCTTCAATCCATTCTTCTTCAGCTAAAATAAAATAAATAAATATATTATTAATTTTCTTTTTTTCAAAATTACTTATTTCAACTTGTTCTTCACGTAATTCTTCAAATACTTCTTTATAAAATAATAAAGCATTTTCATCATCAACATTTGTATTAGCTTCATTAAGAAATTTTGCAATTAATAATTCATTAGCACCATCATCACCTTCTAAAAAATCTTCAAATGCTGGATCAACTTCATCAATATTCAATATTGTATAAATAGAATCTTTCATCCATCGAAAACGTAAATCATCCATAGTTTTTATTTCTCGACGAAGAAAAAAAACCAAACTGAATATACAATTAAATAAACATAAAACTCAATGTTTTAAGTACGATTTACCATTAACACTTAATGTTTCTAGGCAACAGACTCTCTATTAGTACATGTCGCTAGTAATCATTTTAAATATAGAATATTTTCATTGATTGATTATATTCTATAATGAATATCTTCATTCGTAAATTTTTTTTCTTTTCGAAATATATTCTTGGATGTAAATAATTTATTAAAATAATAATAATAATGTTTTTAAAATAATCTTTGATTAATTTAATTCAATAAATAATAATAATAAAAAAAACACTAATATCAATAAACGAATGAAAGAATTTTCTTTTTGAATAATTAACAAAAAATTTATCTCCTTATTTACTGTTATATTAATCACAAGAAATTATTTTCGTTTTTTGCCGCAATGTGATGGATAAAAATGGCTTCATGCCAGCATGGATGAAAATTTCCAATATAGATGTATGCATATTTATTAATAATTTATAAATAAAAATAAAAAAATTTTTTTTTATTTTTATTCTCTATAGAAAACAAATCATAATAATAATAATCGGCAATTACAAAATGAAACAAATTCAACAATAGTAAAAGATCGACAAAGACATCATTCATATGATATAGATGATCATACAATTACTCGATATACTTCAAAAACGAATGGTAAAAAATTAGTATTATTATTATATGATTTGTTTTTTTGATTGATTGATTAATTTAGAATTATGTCGAAATAAATCTAATGAACAATCATTATCGAATGATTTAAATGAACAATCAGAAAATTTCTTTTCATTTCAATCTCAACGTTCATACAGTAAAGAACGTTTAGATAATTCATTTGGAAAAGTAAGAATTTTAAAATATCTTATCAAATTAACTTAATAAAAATAGTAAAATTCTTCGAATCAATCATTTTAATAATATTTAATTTAGAAGTTAGTTTACAATCTCGAGGGTAAGGATGAGGGCGGAATGACTTCTCTTATGATAAGAAGAACGATTTCATGCGTGATAAAGTCTAATGACATCAATCCTTTTAGAGTTTTACTCTGTACTACAGGTATCAGTTAGTAAGATTCTCTTCTTAGCTCCATTGATTATTGATAAAAAGATGAATAAATACATTTAATTTAATTTTTTATTTAGAATTCAGAATTTTATGATAATAATCGTTCATCAATAAATTCCAAACATCAACGTCGTTTACATTCCATATCATCATCACTTAATAATGATCTAAATAATAAT
This sequence comes from Macrotrachela quadricornifera, assembly GCA_022393335.1. Taxonomy (NCBI): domain Eukaryota; kingdom Metazoa; phylum Rotifera; class Eurotatoria; order Philodinida; family Philodinidae; genus Macrotrachela; species Macrotrachela quadricornifera. The sequence goes on along the minus strand of JAJEKB010025095.1, from coordinate 11,712 downwards.
CATTCTAATATAACAATAAAATCCAATGAAAATCCATATAATCAACTTGATAAAGATTTTGTAAAAAAATTTAAAATCAAAATCAAAATAATATTTTCTTTTTTTTTCTTACATATTTAGCCATCATTAAATGGACGTAAATTTTCATCAAATAATAATGATCAAACATCAATATGGTCAAATGCTGCTTCAAAATTTCGTATACCAAATAATGGAAATTTTCCACATACATATCGAACAAATCGTTTAATAACACGTAAAGATCGTTTATTAAGTACACCAAATAATTTAAATATAAATTCACGTACAAATATATCTGAACTTCAAACAAATTGTATAACACAAACAAAAAATTTAGATAAACGTAGTGATTTTTTTAATTCATTAAAAACAAATTCAACAATTCAAGGAAATACTAGTCATTATATTGAATCATCAAAATCTTTAATAGATTTAAATGAAAATTTTAAATCAACAAAACAAACATTACTTTTATTATCAATACCTGAAACATCAGAAGAAAAAGAGTTGAGTAAAAAAAAACAAATTTTTTGTTTTGTTTTATAAAACAATTTTTTTTTTATTATTACTATATAGATTATTAACACGTATGGGTTGGAATGATGATATGACTTATGAAATAACAGATAAAGATAAAGAAGAATATGAAAATCGAATAAAATTTTTACCAAAAGTAGATTAAAAACAAAAAAAAATATAATATTAAATTTCTATTTATTTTTTCATGATTATTTTATAGACAGACAATCTATCTGCAAGATTAATATCAGCTTTAAATCGTCGAGCATTACCTTGTATAAGTATTCGAGATGTACTTCAACTTGAAATGATTAATTCAACATCAGATGATGATAGTTCAGATGATTAATATTCTATTTTTTTTCTCTCTTAATAAAAACAAAACAAAAACCGGTTTTATTTGTTCATAAGAATTCATTCATTGTATTCTTATTTTTGCATTTGATCTCTTATATCTGAACAATATTATCTGATTTGTTATATACATATATATATATATATTTGTGTGATGTTTATTTATTGTATTGTTTTATTAATAAATATTCCGTTTAACGTGTATTGTCATATATAAAAAATAAGACTATAAACATTTATTTTGTAATTATTAACTGTTTCTTTCTTTCTTTTTTTTTTTCTTTATTGTTTATTCCGCTTTAGTTTTGTTCTTTTATGTTGTTTGCATCTTAATGCATTATCATATTTTTTTGTTTTATCTCTTATTCTTGAATATATTGAAAATATAATACAAAAAATAAAGATGAAGAGAAAAGCATGAAAAAGAAGAAAATCTTTTTTTCAATATTGAATTTCTAAAAGATTTATTGTAGATGTTGAATAAAAGGGCATATATATAATTCGAATGTCATAACTTTAATTGAGATTGGAAAAACTGTAGGTTGAATATCATTAGAGTCTCAGTCAATTATCTATATTTACTATAGGAGAATTGAGTTTTACAAAAGCGACGTAATTTGATATTTTGAGAAAAACAAAAAGATTGATCATGATTTAGTATTAAGACATAATCAAATAATGACTTTGGAAAAACGATATATATACATATACATATATTGAGAGTGAATATTTTTGTGAAATTGAATTACACATAACAAGAAATGTTTTCGATTATAGTCATTTCATGTATTGTACTTACTATTAGTGGTTTACCGGTAAATATTCAATTAGTTATAAAATTTATTTGATCTTTTTTTCTGATCATTAGATTGAGAATAATGATGAAAGATCATTAAAATATGTCAATCCAGAATTTCTTGGTAAAGAAAATAAAATAGATTTATATTGAAATATATATTTTTTTTTAAAAATTAGATGGTGGTTTTGAAGGTGATATTATTTTTCCACCAGATTTTGATCCAGGTCGTGGAGTTGGTTTTAATGGTGCAATACGTCGTTGGCCAAATCGAATAATTCCTTATGATATATCAGCTATTACAAGTAGATTTTGAAAGAAAAAAACTAACATTGATTTTTCTTATTTTATTTATAATTGAATAATTAGATACTAATGATCGAACTAAAATTACTGATGCAATGAATCAATTAATGTTCGATGTTGGAACACCGATTCCCGGTCAAACAGCACGACAAACTTGTGTTTATTTTCGACCAGCTACATCAAGTGATAAAGAAGTACTTAAGGTACTATATGGTAATGGATGTAGTGCATCAGTAAGTTAAAAGAAAAAAAGAATTTTTTTATTTTTGAAAATTTTTGTTATTTTATTTAGGTTGGATATGGTACAGGTTATGTAAAAAAACTTAATTTAAAACAAAGTGGATGTTTTTATAGTGGTATAATTCAACATGAACTTACTCATGTTCTTGGTAAAATTCTTTTTGATTAATTTTCAAAAATGAAATCTTCTATTTTGTTTTTTGTAAGGCTTTTTTCATGAACAATCAAGACCTGATCGTGATTCATATATAACAGTACATCTTGACAATGTCAATCCTAATGAAGTAACTAATTATTTTGATTAATTTTATGTTTGTTAATCTTTTTCTTATTTGTTTTTTTTAGGCACATAATTTTGAAAAATATCAATGGGGAGAAACAGTTTTCGATCAAAAATCTAATTATGATTATGGTAGTTTAATGCATTATCCTAAAGATGCTTTTTCAAAGAATGGAAAACCAACAATAACACCACGTCAAGCTAATGCAGCTATTGGTCAACGAGAAAAACTTAGTCAGACGGATATTTCAGAAATTCGTCATTATTATGGTTGTTAAGATATATCATTGAATAAAATAATTTCAAAAAAAAAGATTTTTTTGTAATTGTTTTCGATAGAGTTATGATGAAATTCAATAATATTAAAAACTTTATCATTCAAAAGATACTAAACGTATACAAAAAACTTTCATAAACTAATAAAAAAAATTCTTAGATTCAATATTGTCTTTTAGACAAAGTTTTGTCGTAAAAATAACAACGATTTGAAAAAGTAACGGGTGGGCCATAAAGAATTATACTCTTAGCATTTTTAACATTTCTTCTCTATTATCCCTGTAATTCAAATAAATTTTTTTATCAAGAGATAGTCCTTGAAATTCTGCACAAAATCATAGATATGGTTGGACAGAAAAATATTTTAGATATATTTTCAAAAAAAGAGGAAAACTAAAGGCATAGAAAAATCTAGAGAATTGGGCATACTAAATAATTTATTTTTGCACCGCAATATTTATCACCTCGCCTTATTAAAAAACAGAATATATCAATAGAAGCAACGTGAAAAGTTCTACAATTTACAAAGAATAATTATAAAAAGATGAAATAAAACATGCCATTTTCACATGGTTGAAATGTAATCGTTTCAAAATATTGCCCAATTTGAAAACAAGCTCCTTTTTTCAAATGTATCTAAAATAATTTGTCGTTTCAACTATATACGATTTTATGCAGAATTTCAAATACTAACTGTTGAGGAAAAAAAGTTATTTGAATTACAGGAATAATAGAGAAGAAATGTTAAAAATACTGACAGTATAATTCTTTATGGCTCACCGTTTATTATACTGCATTTTTGTACTTTGTTTAAAACCTAATAACTCTTTTTGATTTATGACTTGATTATAGTTAACTAAGAAGACATTTATAGTATTATTTTGTTTATTGATATTTGTTATTATACAAAATGAATTTTATTATTAAAAATCTTTAATTTAAATAAATTTGTTTTATTTTATTTTATTTTTTCTAAGTATTAATTTTATTATAAAATCCTATTTTAATCTATAAAAGTATTTCAAAGATACTAAGAATAAAATTCTCGTCAATAAACTTTTAATATAACTGCTATAAAAAAAGTACATCTTATCTAAATAAGAAGATGTCATAAATATCGAAACTATTAATGACTAGCAATAATCATCTCTTCATTTTTTTTTCTTTCATTGTTATAAATAGTTTCTCTTTTACAATTATATATTCATTTAAGAGAAAAAAAAGACAGAGACATGTTTTCTTCATCTACAATTGTTGTTAGTTTATTATTCTTAGCAATAATTTATCAAATTAATTGTCTTCAATGTTATAAATGTAGTTGTATTGTTATACCTGGTGAAACAACATGTACAGATGAAAATGAGTTACAATGTGTAATTGAATATGTTGAGAATAATTATTGTACTATTATACGTCAACCAAACGATCTTCAATTTGGTCATAAGTCAAATTCAGATTTAATTTTTTTGGAATCTTTACATTATCTTCGAGCAAAGGAAAAAATTGTTTATTTAGAAAGTAGTTCCACTTGGCAATCACCAACTGTTGTAGAATTTGCTTATGGTTGTGATTGGAATTTATGTAATACACCTCGTATTCTTGATCTTCTTCCAAATGGTCTTACATTTAATGTTAGTTCAAGTATTTTAACAGATGCATTGATTGCTCAACCAGGTGAAATATTTTCGACTTGTTTATCATGCAAAAGATGTGTAAATTCAAGTAGTGGAATATCTTGTCAAACACCCACATGTAGTGGTACATGTCTTATTGATGATCATTTAGATGATCCTGTAGCAAATTCTGGTTCATGTAATTTTGCATTTGAAAGTGTTTGTTTAAGCGAAATACTTGATACATCAGTTCAAATAACAGGCACATATTATATTGATGATGACATATTTGGAATAACTGAAATAGATATTTGGTGTAGAAGAACAAATTGTAATGATCCAACACATGCACAAATAATACAAAGTAATACAAAATATACAACACAAATAAATGATCAACTTTATTTTCGTCCAACTATTAATACAACACCAAAACCAACAGATAATCTACTTGGTTGTTATCAATGTAATTGTCAACGTGAAATCGGTAGTAATGATTGTAAAATATTGGAATGTACAATAGAATATAAAAATGGAAGTTATTGTGAAATAGTACGTGATTTTAAAAGTTTCCCTGATACCGAAATGATTAGACTTGGTCATGTACAAAGAACATATGTACCTTATAAACATTTTATTTATGCAGAAGAAGAACTTATATTTTATAAAAATTTATCATGGAATCGAGCATCAGTTGGTTTAATTAGTTATATATGTGATTGGGAATTATGTAATGATGGTCGTCTTGTTGAAAAATTGCCTGCAAGTTTTCAATTCAGTGCTGATCCATCAAAAATAGCTGAATATATACAAAGTCCTGAACCACTCAGTCATTGTCTTAGTTGTTCAATGTGTACTAATTCAAGTCTTGATTTTGATAAATGTGGAAATGTTTCTTGTCCATCTACTGGACGTTGTTTTATTGATGAATACATTGATGATCCTCAATTTGATGATTGTGAATACGCATTTCTAGCTACATGTGAAAGTGGCGTATCAGAATCAAGTATTATAATTGCTGCTACTTATGATATTGATGATGACAAATTCGAGTTTGATGAAATAGATTTATATTGTGCTAAAAATGATTGTAATAATCCATTAACAGTTTATAGTTTAATGGGACTTATAGAAGAAAATATTCAACTTGATCCATTATTTTTTATTCGACCAGTTATGAATACTACAACACCACCTCTTATTACAGAACCAGTTCCTGAAACGTCATCTAGTACTGCAAAGCCAGTTCCTGAAACGTCATCTAGTACTACAAGGCGAGTTCCTGAAACATCATCTAGTACTGCAAAGCCAGTTCCGGAAACGACACGTGTCACTACAACATTACCACCAAATTTTGCCACATCCAATTCTATCACAATGATTTCCTTATTTTTTCTTATGATTATTACATTTCTTATTAGTCAATAAGAATATATATAGTGAAATAAAACATTTCTGAAGATAATTTATGATGAAATGATATTAACAGTAGTATATTATATTTTGAAATAAAAATCATTATTATTTTTCTGATAAATTGACATTAATTATTGTTTTATGAATGTGATAACAAATGAAAGTATATTTAAAATTTTATAATATATTTATTTGTGCAAGATATTATAAAATTCATGCATAGAATATATTTAGAAAGACTGATTATATCGTAAAAGATTTCAATAATATCTTCAGAATTTTTATTGCCTTCATTAAACTCCTTAATATATGCAAAATAATAAAATCTACCCATTGTTATTGATAATAAATTTTATAGGCATATACGAAATAAAAGTTTTATGTCAGTGTTTGACAGTGTAAAACTCCATTGTAATTAGTAATCTTTAGGTAATTAAATTATAAAATAATAATTTATATTAGATAATTGTATGTTAGACAACGTCAGAACCTAACGTCAATGAACAATGAATAGAAGAGATATATTCGTTTTAATTATTATTTGAAATTATGAAATTTAATATGAGAATATATGCAGATGTTAGATCATTTAAGAAAAAAAAAGTCATTTTTCATTCAAAACATCTGATTATATTTTTGTTGTTTTCTACTATTTTTTTTTGGTAAAAAGTAATTATTATCGTTTCCATTCTGGTCGATAAGACATACTATTTACGTAAATGTTTCTCTATTAACACATTCACGATGATGGGACCCACTGGTGAGTTCTACTACTCTCTAACAAAAATTGATCGCACAAAACTTTGCTTTTGTTTATAGACAAAAAGTACACAAATTAATATAAGCTTTACTTTCTAGAGTGTAGAGCTTTTCACGCTGCGTCTTTTAGCATACTTTACTTTCCTAATGAAACATCTTTAGAGATTGAAATACAAAGTTTTACCAGTCATTATGGTCACTCGTTATCAAAGAATGACGGGTCCAATGTATTGAGATGTATATCAATTTACAAAAATCGATATTTGTATTTGAATAATCATAAGACACTATTTCTTAACTAAAATCAACAAAAAAACTGTTGAAAGAGATTGATTTTGAGAGAAACTATAAATATAATTTTTATATTAAGAACAATGATTTGCATAATATTGATCATTTTGAATAACTTTTAATGAATATAATATAAATTAGAACTTTTATAAATAGATTCAGTTCGCGTGATCTTATTACATCATATTAATCATTATACTCTCTTGACGACAAGTAAACTTGATATTATTTTCATTTATAAGTTTTATCTAAATAAAGAAAAGAAATTATTATTTATTTATAGAATATAAATAGATTCGTTTTATTTTTGAGAAACTTTCTTCTAAATTCTAAAAGTTAATTAAAAACTAGTTCATATCATTCTTTTTAGAAATATTTCAATGTAATGTTTATTGAGTCATACTTCCAGATTATATATAAATGCAATATAGTATGCATATGTCGTGACTGAACTTGAAATTCTAATTTAATCTATAATTATCTTAGATAAGGTTAGAACGTCCACTTTTGCTTGGATAAAAATAAAATATTTTTTTGAATAAATAGAAAAAGTTAGAGAAAGATAAACAATTGAATCTATATCAAAAATTTTTATTCTTGATCATCTTGAAATTTGCATACTCTAATTATTTATCCTTCTCTTTTTTACTTCTTCAGTTTGCCTGAAAAGTATCCTAGTTTTGTCTAGACAAACATTTCAAAGTAATAATATAATTCTTTCCTAATAAATTTTATCAAGTTATTTTTTCAATAGAAAATAAACTACATTAAAAAGAAAAGATATTTAACAAAAATGATTTCATCTATATATTGCCTCTTAAAATATTAACATCTGTTGACATACTTAAGTCTTTAATATATAAGAAATATATATCATTCATTTATTATTCGTCATTTTTATCATAGAATATGTTTAATGTAATTATAAAATATTAATTGAGATATAATATAAAATCATTTTTCATGTGTACAAGAACTCATATTTACTTATTCAAGTATTCAACAATTCTTATGAATAAAAGAACAATGCAATCATTTTCTCTAGTAAAAACAAATATTAAAAAAAAATCGTAAAATTGTGAATTAATATGGAACAATTGAAGGTCAATTTAAAATATTCTTTTTTTTATTTTTCAATAAGATATATTCACATAATATTGTTTTTTTGTTTCACATATAATTTGACTATACTATTTCTCTTTGGAATCAAAATTCAATGTTTATTAGTCAACAACGGATGCATATATGAATAATTGATGACATATTTAATGATTATGAATACTACTATCCATTAACAAACATAGTCTGATCTATATGTAGGCGTTTCGCATCCTGATCATTGAATTTTGATGCAAAATATTCTTGCATTTTTTTCTTTTTCTTATTGATTAGCTTAGACAAATTTTTTTTTCATTTTTCTATTCCGAATATAGATGGATATATAACATTAACATATTAGATATTAGAATGTCGTTTTTCATAGAATTCTCACTGGAATTCATGTGTATTAGTAACTAGTAGGCATAGCTACGTAAGAATCCAAAATAATCTTCATTATTAGAAATGGCTATGCCTGGTATTACTAGGCCGATTCTCGAGTGAACTGACGAGTATATAGATGTGTTTAATTGAATCAATCTATAGATAGAGAGGAAAGAAAAAGGAAAAGGAAAAGAGCGGAACGGTTGTTGGACTTTCATTAGTCTGCAATGAGTAAATTGAATTTCTGACATCTCTTTACTATTTTGCATCCGAAATGTCACTTATTCATTCTCGATTTTTTTTTCTCTTTTAGCTAGTTTTGTTCTTCATAGCAAGATTTATTTATTTGATTGAATTTATGATTGAGATTTGTTTAGCAGTCATTACATCAAATATATTTGCTTACTATTCTTCATCAAGAAGAAAATTCAAGAAAAAGAAATGAAAAAGAATGTTCATATTAATTTTCTATTAATTTATTTTTATCTAGATTTATTCACAAGAGTCATGAATCATGTGCACGTGTGTATAGAGACTTTCTTTGTATTTTATTCAACTGAGAATTATCATTTATTTTTTTTTCTTTGTTCTATTTTTTTTTTTATTTTGCATAAAAATCAATTCGAACGGATATTACTACGCAGTAAACGAAAAAAAATGACTATAAATAAACAAGAAAAATATAGAACAATGATGATTGAGCACGATCATTACCATCAATATGTGATTGTATACATATAGAATAAGCAAACTATTGTGTTATCTATCTTCTCTTCTATCATTTTTACATGCTTGCACGACATCAACAACAATGAAAAAAAAGATGGAGAGAAAGAGAAAGTATATAGAAATTCTACTGGAATTCATCATTCAATATATTGCTTTTTGACATATGTGAGTGATGCGGCTCTCTAAAACACGTAATTGTTAGAACGATGAAAAGAATACAATAGCTGTATAAGAAAAGAACCAAATGAGAGAATAAAAGAACAAAAAAAGAGAAGAGAAATGAATCGACTATGTGGCTTTGCATCCTTCTCATATTAATAGTTCAACTTTATGCTTATCCTAAGCGAATCCAAAAGAAAAAAAAATAGAGAATAACGTTATCGACTCTAGATTTCTCTTTTTCTTTTCCTTACTAAATAATTGAACACATGCACATGCGTCCATCTCCCGAGCGGCGTAAGTTCTAACAAAGTAACAGTCATAGCGATTCTGTATTGCATAGAAATAAAATTAGAATAGAGAGAAGAGAGAATACGAGACGTGACGGAATAAGGACTCTCATTTTTTTTTCTCGTCTATATGTAGAACTAAGTAGAGACACAAACTAAAAAAGAAAGAGAAAAAGAAGTCGAAAACGATGAGTAATTATTGTTATTGATCGTTTGTTAATATACAATAATGGGTTGTACAAGTTCGAATCAAACAGGAACAACGAAAGAAAATTTACCTTTACGACCAACAACAATAACTGATGATGGTCAACAATTAATAAATGAACATTTTCGTAAATGGTTAAAAACAAATCGACCTAAAGCCGATGAATATGTTCTTAATGATGTACTAACAACTGCACAACCATCAAATGAAGCTGAAGATTATAAAACTATAGTTTCGAAAGCACTTGATTTACTTTCTGAACGTCATGATATTAAATCAACAAATAAATTAAGTAAACTTGTACAAAAAGAAATAACATTAGCATCACCAAAAAAAGTTGCACATACAATTGATGTTTTAAAACAAACAGCAGACAAATTACGTCATGGAAATATTCAACTTGATATTGAACAACCATTATCATCACCAATAACAAATAATGAAGTAAATTTTTAATCTATTAATTTGAACTTTTAGTTAAATTAATCTAAAATAATTTTTTATTTAGGTTATAAATGATACAACTACAGTTGAAGATAAACATGTTGAAGTATTATCTGGGGAACCAGGTATTCCTTTAAAAGAAGCTTTAGAAAAAGCACGTATTTTATTTTATAAGGTAAATAAAAATATTCATTAAAATAAGAAAAGAAAATTTTTTCAATTTAAAAAAATAAAAGGGTAAACAAGCTGCTATATTTGCTAATCCAAATGGTGGTTATGATGTACGAATTCTTAATGAAAATGATGAAACAATAAATCATGATGGAAATCTTCTTCGTTCAATTATTGTTACGGAAGTTAAAACACGTCCAAAACTAACAACAAGTTCACCTTTATTTATTCCACCACCACCACCCTCAATATCTCCACCATCAAAATTACTTGATGAAAATGAAATTACCGATGATTTTCGTCGTTCGATCGATGCTGCTCTCAAAGGACTTGAAGCTGTTTATCACACATCACCATTACCATCATCACCACCACCACCACCACCAACAGCAACAACTTCATTACGACCATCATCACCAACTGGACATATTGATCAAATACATGTTGAGAAAATTACTAATAACACATCATCACCTCATATTATTCAATATGGCGTCACTAATGTTCCTTTATCAAAATCAATTTCAAAAGAACAAACAAATTTTCCAATTACTACTGATAATACAGTTCATTTAGCTGAAATTATACGTCAAATGGCTGAGCAACAAAAAGTTGTTAGTGAACAATTAACAAAAGATCATTATGATAAAGAACAAATTCAAATTGATATTCAACCAAATCTTGTTAAACTTGTTGATGATATGAATGAATTAATGATGGATGCTATTGAAGTAACAACTCAGCAGGAAATTGGTACACCAATACAGCATGAAACAAGAGAAAAAATAGTTACAATTATACCAAATGATGAATCACAAAGCCAAATTGAACGTATTGTTAAAGAAATTAAAGAACATGGAGAAAAATTTGAATCAAAAGAAAGTCTTCCGGCAGTAATTGTAACAACAAAGCAACCATCATCTTATTCTCTTGGACTTACATCACCTTTACATAATGAAACATTAATGACAACATCATCATCATCAACAATAATGACATCACCTTCTCAACAAAAAACTAAATTACGTAGTGAAAATCGACCAAAATCATTTATTGCTAATGAAGATAATTCTTCTAAAGATCGTTATAATTTTAATAAACAAATTTCACTTGATGAATTAGCAAATTTAACTCGAACAGGTTTATCAAATCCAAATTTAACAACATCTATAACAAAACTTGGTATATCAACATCATCTGGGAAAATTGAAGAAGAACAAATTCCTATTGTAACAGCTGAACCATTAACAAAAATGCCAACATCAATTAGTCAAATAATAGAAGAACATCGAACAATACTTGATGAATCACCACCACCACCACCACCATCATCATCATCAGCAACATCTCCACCACCT
>JAJEKB010025094.1:0-19932 GCA_022393335.1 Macrotrachela quadricornifera | reverse complement strand
CAAAACGAACGAACGAACGAAGAATTCTTAAACTATATTTTTTTTTTATTATTTTCTCAATCAAACAGAGAATAACAAGCAAATGTACACTAGAGACAATTTGTTATGTGTTTTGGTTTAGTTTTAACTTCGAAGATTAATCGAAACATGCAAAGTATATGCATCAGGGAAATCGTCCCGATCTAAGTTAACAACTTTTTCTTTTCCATGCCGCACCATATATATATTTACTAATGAGCGCATATACTTAAACTAATATTGAATGTTAGAAAAAGAATTGTAGTAGTCGTCACCGTCTGTGTAAATTTGTTCATTTTCACAGTCAACTCAATGGTGACACCTGAAGTTTGCTTGATGATGTTTGTCTCGAAAACGATAGATATCATGTTTTTTTTTCTCTTTTTTTTATTCAAAAAAAAAAGACATTTGGTCGCAATTAGTTGAGAACGATTGTATGTTTGCTTCAATGCGCTTTCTCATCTTTTTGTTCTGCTTCTTGACTTTCTTTTTTCACCTGCCTGTCTTTTCTTTTCTTTTTTTTCTTTCTTCATCGGTGGATAATAATGATGCACACACACATACACAGGAAAACTCTTCTTTTTTTTTGCCGGCATAAAAGTGTCATTGATTGTTCATCATCAATGTGCATGTGTATTTACTGCTCAGGCAGTAACTGTGAATTATTTAGTATATGTCCATATAGTAAACGTGCGCTCGCTCGCGCACTCCTTCGCAGTCAATTGAGTGTTCACGTTTGAAGATGGTTGTGTGTATGTGAAAGAGAGAGAGAGAGGAAACGATTAAAGACAATTGACGAATCAACGTTGTATTGATGCTTATCGCTCGTTCGTCTACATTCTTCTAGTCTCAAATCATGTCTACTTCGTTGATCATATCTCGAACAAAATGAGACTTTAACATCTACCTATAATAATCGTATGTTGTTTCTAATTTCAAATGTCTTCGTTTGTATAAATGCGCATGCGCGTTGTGCTACACAATACATAAAATGACGCAATTCATTCGTGCATTGCCGCCATCAGTGATTATCACTGATATTAAATAGGTTCTCATATTCAGATATTTTTTTTTTGAAGTCATCATGATGCCGAGTCGGTTGAACAAGAGAAGTAAAAGAGAAAAAAGGCGTGAATCTATCAAACAAGTTGACACCTAATTACTTGACAAAAAAAGAGAGCAAATCTCCATAAGAAGCAGATTGTTCACACACAAACGAATATTAACATTGGATAGACGGAAAGAAGTTCATGATGAAATAATTTGATTTTTTTTCTTCATATCTTTTGATGGATTAATCGAAGTGTTATACTACTTAAATCAGTATCAGATTTAAGTATACTTCATACAATTGTTTTGAATACTTTCTTTTTTAATATTTTGATAACAAATTCAATGAAAATAATTATTCTTTTTTAAATAAAAACAAAATGATTGAATTCTTTTTGTCTTTTTTTAAATATATTCAAGTGTTGAGAAAAATATTTTCATATAAATAAACGAAAACAATTAAATATTTTCAAAATACAATATTTATTAGTTTTTTTTATAAATCAAATCCATAGGTAGAGAAGAGAAAAAAAGAAAAGAATTTAAGGTCAAGTATTGTATGAAAAGAGATGATAGACAGACAGACAGACAGACAATGAGAAAATCGATAATGCCAATGATGAATGAATACCGTGAGAAAGATCAGAAGATGGATTATAACTAAAATAAAACACTTAAAAAATCATAATAATTGATGATTAGTTGTGGAATAAAATAAAATAGTTAAATCATTTTATATAATAATAGAATTTAAAATTTAATTATCAATACAATTGAAGAGAATTTCTAATGAATAAATTATTGACTAAAATCAATAAGTGTTTGTCTACTAAACAGAAATAAGTAAGAACAGAATGTAAAACATTATGAACAGATGGTACTCTATCAAAAATAAAATGATATATCTAACCGACATTAAGTCAATATTAAAGAGAGAAAAAAAAATTCTATATATGATGTATCAATTTGATACATCAACAAATAATTTCAACCATATGAATTTGACTTATTTTAAAAAGTAAAAATGATTTAAAATATATTATTAATATTTATATACGTTTCAATTCAACAATCATTTATTATTATAAAAAATACATGCAATATTATCAAACAAAAAAACAAACATTAAAACTATACAAAAAAAAATGATTTAATCTGTATTGAGAATTAAACAAACACCTTGCAAAACCCATTTACTAATATGTTCATGTGTCGATAAATCAGCTTCGAAAACAAGACCAACACCCATAGCATTTCGTCGATCACTTGTAACATATACTGGACATCGAAAAGTATTCTAAAAAAAAAACAAGAAATCAAATTTTTCTTTCTTTTTTTTCTATATTTAATTTTTATTTACTTGAAGTTTAAGTTTATGTGATTCAATTGGTATAACTTTCATAACTGGTAATTCTTGTATAAGTACTTTTGGTTTTTGTCTTGTTAAACAACGTTTATGTACATCCCATGATGCACCTTCAAGATAAAGACCGGTAACAAAACAACCTTGATGAGCACGTTCATTAACATCATCTTGTGTTTCCCATTCTGTAACTTGTGTATATAATGTTGATTTATCTAATGGCCAACCATTTTTTCTACATGTAGCTTGCACAAGTGCAGTTAAATATGATTCAGGTATATGAAGACCAGATAACCAAACAACATTTGGTTCACCATCATTAATCTAAAAATAAGAAAAAAAACAATTTATTTTTTTTTTCATGATTTTAAGAAGGAAAAAAATCAAATATTTACCCATCCATTATAAAGTTGATTTCTACGAAGAAAATGATCCATCCAATTTGCTAAATTTTTCTTTGTTGCTGGTGCTAAACGTCTCCACATTGGTGGTAATTGTCCATTATAAAGTGCTCGAGATAAATCATCTAATTCATTTGACATTCCAACTTCACCTTTTAATGCTCGTCGTAATGTTGTTAATGATTTTGACATTGTCATTGTTAAATTATTAAAACGATCAAGTTCTTGTAATAAAACAACTGATGTTGGTGATATATTTTCACCACCAAATTTTTTCCAAACTTTAGCTGTATCATATTGTGCTGGTATACGTTTTATTATATCAGCTGCAGTATTATCAATATATTCATCACGACTCATACCACCACTTGCTTCACCTACAATGATTTTTTTTTTGTTTATATTATTAAATATTTGAAAGAAGTTTTTTTTTTTATATACCTGATTGTGGTTGTAATTCAATTAATTGTTCCCACATATCTCTTGCAGATTTTGTATAATAACCAATTTCAGCATTTGGATGTAAACCAAATACTTCTGGTGTATTTGTCAATGGTAATGATTCGATATATTCTATAAGAATTAAATTAAATAAATATTATAAATAGATGAGATTTTTAACAAAAAATAAATAGGTGATAGACAATAAAGATAACATGCAATATAATGTGAATGGAATACAACAATATGTATTACTTTTGGATAATTTACGTAATTTTCCTGTTTATTAATAGGTGAATAATAGTGTTGAAAGTAAAAAAAAGAAAAAAAAATGTTGTGAATGGGAAATAAAGTATTCATTTCATGCTGAGGATTTTCTATTTTTTTTTTATTTTTTATTTTTAAATGTTTACTTACGTTTTGATGCTTCTAAAATAATTAAATATAAAATAATATTAGAACAACAAAATAAAGGAATTTTTTGACATATAATCGAAACATGTTTATTTCAAAACGTTTTTTTTTTGTTATTTTACTATCACAATTGAATCATTAACAAACTAAACTTAAAGCTATATTTTCAATCTTCAAAAAGAAGGAAACTAAAAATGTCTCATACTTCAACTAAATCATTCATTTTTTTTTAAATTTTATTTACCTAATGAAGTTTCTTTAATTGGTAAACCTGCTGGTGGTGCTTGTTCTTGATTAGCCGTTGGAATATAATAAGCAACATCATCCGTACGATGAAAATAAAATGGTTGAAACGTATCAAATATAAAATCTCCCATATATTCATTCATATATGTACGTAAAACTCGTCGATCAAAATCATCAATAGCTCGACCACCATACATAACCTTAAAATATATTATTTTTTTTTAAAAAAAAAAGAACAAAAAAAGAAATCTATAAGCATACTTCACCAATTAAGTATTTTAATGAACCCCATGGAGTTTTTGGATCATTATTAACAACAGCTTTACTTAAATATGTATCAAGTATTTGCATACAAACACGAAAATCTGATTCATTAAAATCATATGATACATTCCAACCAATTTTATCATATTTTCGACGTTCTTGTACAACAGCATGAAAAAATGCTAGAACAAATACTAATGATGGAAATGCATCACTTGGACAGTCATTAAATGTTTGACCAGAAATTTTAAAATACGTATTACGTAAATTAAGTTTTAAACCATTTGGTGGTTCAGTAACAACTTTAAGTGAACGTTGTAATATTCCTATTGGAAATTTTGGTGTTGGTTCAGTTGTTAACCATAAACGAAAATCAGGATGTGGTTTAGACATTTTATCTAAATGTTTTTCTAATTCAACTAACCATTTAACTAATAAATGACAATTTTGTAACATTAACCAATAACCACGAGTAACAGCTTGTTCCATAAGATTAATAGCAATCTAAATTATTTATTTATTTTTTGCTCAATATTTTTTATAATACATCTAAGATAAAATTTAGTCAAATAGAAATATTTTAAGATTTTTTATTTGATTTTATTGAATTATTTTGTATATGTACTTAAAGTATGAATATATAGTTAAGAAGTTTTAGATAATAATATTCTTTCATTATTGAATTATTATAAAAGAATAAATATTGATTTTGTTCAAGAATAAATTTCTTATGTTTTTTTATCTTTATTTCCAATGTAATGTATTCAAAATAAAGACATTTATATTTAGTAAACTTGTCCTTATCTCTATATTTTATTATAAAAGAAATTAATTTTCTAACTATATCTTATAAATATAAGAAATATAAAAACTATTAAAATTTACCTTTTCTTGTCCTTGACCCATAGCTAATAATTTAACTTTTCCAGTACCAAATTCTGTACGTTCAGCTAATTTAAGTAAATCAGTTGTTGGATCACTACCTGGACTTAAAATAAATATAATTGGTGATAATGGTGTACTTTGTTCCCAAATAGCTTCAAAATGAATAACAGGTGGTGTAACAAATTGATCACCCATTATTTTTGTAACATATTGTGTTATAGCTAAATAAATTCTATCAACACGAAAACATCTTAATAACATTAAATTTTGAAATGCTGATAAACGTTCACTATAATTCATTGGAAAATGTTCTTCTTGTTCTGGTGTATCACTATCAAACCACTAGAAAAATATTTTCTTTTTTTTCAGAAATCAAATACAAAAAAAAAACCAATTTACTTTTTTCCAAATAGTTTCATTATGTTCAATATCATCAAGTAAACTAGCAAATTGATTAAAATCTCTTGATAATCGTACACAATCTTCCCATGTTTGTTCTTGCATCCATGAAAATGGTTTTTTACGTTTAGATTTTTCTAATGATAAATTTCCTTTAATAAAAAAATCTAATTCATCTTGTGTTAAATTTCCTCGATCTTGTTCAAGTTTAATTGTTATATCAAATGAAAATAATAATTTATGTTTTTCAAATATACCAGTACAACCATAATTATATATATTTAATGTTAATGTATTCATTATATTTTTTAAACGACGTTCAAGATTAGCATCAGGTATAGATTTTCTTAATGAAAATTCAAATACATCAAGATAACTTGTTAAAGAATATTGATACATTGTATTAATAAGTGACATTTCAGAAAGAACAAAAAATAGAATAGCACCACGTTTAGCTGCTGGACGATAACCATCACGAAGTTTTTCAATATCTTTTGATGTTTTTGATGCAAGACGAAGTCTAAAAAATATGAATTAATTATTAATGAGTTTTTTTTTATTGTATATGTATAGAATTTTTACTTTTCATTAACTTCATCAGCTTTTGATTTTGTTTCATCTAATGTTGATATTAATTCAACATTATCTAACATATTACCAGTTGAATTAGCTAATTCACGTAAAAGTGCATCTTCAAGATCTTTTAATAATTTTTTATTAACTGACATTTCTTGTATAAGACGTTCACGTTGTTCTTCTAATTCTCTTCGTTCATTTTTAACAATAACAGCAAGTAATTGATCTTCAAGACCTTTTAATGTAACTGTATAATTAATAACCATTGATTTTCCAAAATGTGCTGGTGTTAAACGTGGATTTGGTAATTTTGATGTTAAATAAAGACGAAATGATGGATCATAATCAACTTCTTTATCACCTAAAACAACAAATTGTCGTCCTTCAACACCTAAAATAAAAAAAATAAAATAAACAAAATTTTATTTTAATAAAGAAATTTTTTTTATTTTACCTCGAACATTTTTTTCTAAAACATTATCAATAACAGGATCAATATATTCATCACAATCTTGAAATAATATTGGAAAACCATATTTAATTGACATTTCCAAATGTTTTAAAAAATCACTATCATGAAATGTTAAAATTTTTAAATTATTTTTTTCTTCACGTTTTTTTATCCATTTTAATGCTTGTTGTTGAGGATCAATACAATATGGAAAACGACTTGATTGTGTTGTTAATATACCATTTTGTATAGATAATTCATCAGGTGGTAAACCTTCACTTGACCATTTTGATATTTCAACATCACTTGTTAATAATTCATCTAAACGTATTGGTTGTGATAATGGTACTTCTTTTTCTAATAAATCTTTTTCCCATAATTCACGTAATAATTCAAAACGAAATTCAAATGTAAATGCACCAACATAAGCAAGAAATGATGCACATATTAATGTATCACCAAGTAAACGACGTAATTTATGTTTCAATTCTTCTAAATCATTATTCCAACTGAAAAGAAAAGATTTTATTAAAAAAAAAATATATATATATATATATATAAACGATTTTTACCGTTGTTTTTCCGATGATAAACCAGAAATAAGTTTATCAGCAGCTAGAAAAAAAAACAAAGAATGAAATATTTATTATGATGTTAATTTTGAAAATTCTTTTCTTTAATTTTATTTCACAGATAGAAAAATTTCTTGTCAAATAAATTTAATTTAAATTTATCATACCAATTTTTCGTCTTTCCATAATAGCTGTTTCTTCTTCAATAACTCGTTTTTTCTCCATAGCTTCTTCATAAGTTTTATTTAAATCTGCTAATGTTTTTTGTAAATCACTAATTTGTTGTTGAGTACTATTTAATTCATCTGTTGCTCGTTTAGCTTCTGCTTGTAATCGCTATAAATAAAAAATAAATAAATAAATATATATATATAAACTAAAATAAATTTACCATGACTAAATCAGATTTTGGTTTAACAACACGATAAACTCGTACACAATTTAAAACATTTTGTGAATATTTAAGCATACCAGCACCAGCTTGAGATTTTTTTTTCATTAATTCAATTAAATATTCATTTTTTTTCTCAGGATCTGGTACAACATTATTAACTTCTTTTAAAAGATTATCTTCAAGCATTTCAAGTATTGTACGTAATTTTCTTTCTGTAGAAACAGATAATTTTTCAATAGCGACATCAAGTAATTGTCGTAAAAATCCAACATCTATTTTAATTTAAAAAAAAAACAAAACAAATAAAAATATTCTTTTCATCTTTTTTAAAAACAAAAAAACTGTACCAGCCATCATTGCTTGACATTCTGCCCATGTATCATTAGTTTGTGGACGTAAAATAGCAAGAACTGAACGACATACAGTAGCAACAGAAACAGCTGGTTGTTTAAAACCTCTGAATAATAAAATAAAAAAATTATTTTTGGAAAAACTAAAGAAGAAATATTTCTACCGAATTTCTGCTACTTGATTATTTGTTATTTCTCGTACAGCTTTTCTAGCTTCTTCTAATGCTGGTAAAGCAGCAGCTAATTCAATATCGGCTTCACCCTAAAATAATCCAAATTAAAATATTTCTTTGATTCTTGTTTTTCTCTAATAAAAAGAAATTCTTTTAAAATAAAAACCTTTTTCACAGTAATTTCAGCTTGTTTAACATCAAGTTGTTTTTTCTTTTCAATAGCTTCACCTTCCATTTCACGTGCTGATGCTGTTTTTTCAGCAATTTCAGCAAGTAATTTTTGACATTCTTCTGAACGTTTTAATACTTCTTTTCGTTGAACTTGTAAACGTGCATCAAGTTCTTTTAATTCAACTTGTGCTTCATCAATCTTCTCTAAACCACCAGCAAGACGTTGTTGCTAAATAAAAATAGATAGTTATCAAAGAAAAAGTCTTTTTTTTTTGTTGAGACAAACTTGTGCTAAATTTTCTTTATTTTTTCGTTCTAATAATTTTAAATATGTTGAAATAAAATCCAGATAATTTTTTGGTGTTGTAAAATTATGACGACGAAGTTTTTTAGCAAATTGTTCACTATAATGTTCAACTGATTGATGAACCATAACCATATGAGTTACAATTAATTGACGATATTGTTTTGGAATAAATTCATTCTATTTAAATAATTATATGAATAATTTTTATTTAAATAAGAAAAGCATAAATATAAGAGAAAAAGAATTTTTATAATATATTTTCATAGAGCGAGAATAATAGCTCAGCAATTTACTCACAAAAAGTTTTTTTACAGATGCATGCTTAAACTATATATATGTAAATATATATGTATTGAAATAATAATAAAAAAAAAATAATCTATGATATATTTTGATCATTTAGAATACTTACATCTTCAGATAATAATGAAGTTGATACAGCATAAAGAGCTTGCTCAGGCCAAGGAAGAAACCAATCAATAATTGCATTATTAATTAAACCTATAACCATCCGAATAATTCATTTTGTTCAAAAGGAAAAACAAAAGAAAAATTTTTTTACCTGGAAAATTTCGACAACGTGTACGTAATGTATCACCTGTTGGTGACATGCATAAAACCACATGTAAATTAACCGCACATTTTGTAACAAAATATTGCCAAATACTTTCTTTAGCTGGACTAGCACCATTTTTCATTGCTTCATCTCGAATCTAGAGTAAATTAAAATAATAAACAAAAAAAGAAACAACACACAAATGTTAATTTTCTTCTTACATTTCCAATAATACCTTCACGTTCTTCATCAGCAAATAATGCAGGTACCATACCAGTTGTTAACATATTATTAATTAATTCCAAAAATCCTAATTGACACAAGAACAAAATTCCTTTGAATAAATTTGAATGTCAATAAAAACTTTACCATCTTCAGCAACATGTTGATCACCAAACATAAAAACAATTTTTTTATTTTCCATTCCAAGTTTATTATAAAGAATTTTTAAATCTTCACGAAAATGTGTTTCACTATAACCACGACTAAGTTTTATTTCGAATATTTCACAACCAGCTGCAAATGCTGCCAGACGTGTTACTTAAAAAAAAATAAAAATAAAATATTTTCAAAAATCAAAAAAAAAAAACAAATTTTACATGAAGCTTTTCCACTTCCACCAACACCAACTAATAATGCATTGCCTTTATCCATACGAATAACACGATGTATACGTGTTAAATGTTCAAGTGCATCATCAAATAAAACTAAATTCATTCGAGTATATTGCTCATTATATTCTTGAAGAATCTAAGAAAAAGAGATAAAGTAATAATAATTTTAATAATAAAATAAATTTCATACTTCTTCAAATAATGCTTTAGCTGCATCATAATCTTGAATATCTTCATAAATTCTTGCTTCACCCATATCAAGTGCTGTTCGATAATCACCAAAAAGTGATGGTTGACGAAATATAACTTCACTGTAAGATTTTAATGTTGGTTGATCATTTACTAAACTTTGTAATTTTTCCTTTAAAAAAAAATTAAAAAAACAATTCTTTTTTTTGTTTAGCTTTCTTTTTTTAAATTCATACATCAACAAATTTTCGATCTTGTGTATCAATTAAACGATCATAAAGTACACGTAAACATTCATTACGCCAAACTCGTGTAAGTTGAGCAGCTGTTTGAAATCTATCTGGTGTTGTTAAAACTAAACCATTAAATATTCGACTTAAATCTCTTAGATTAAATATATAATGAAATTTTGATGGTGTTGGTGGCAGTGCATCAAGTATTGCACTTTATAAAGAAAAGAAAAAAGACAAAAGAATATAAAAATCTTTTTTTAATAGAAAAAAGAAAACTTTCATACTGATAAAGTTCCATTGTCATTCGAGTTAAAATTGGTGAAACTTCTTGTACTTCTTTATTAAATGGTTGTAAATGTCCTTCAAGTATTGAATTATAAATAAGAAAAAGTGATTCTTCCGATGGAAATGTTATATTAAATACATTGAACAATGATATAAATCGTGGATCAACATCATTTCTTCCACCTCCAGGCTATACAAAACAAAAACAAATATAAAATATAAAAATAAAATATAAACAAACTTTTCCCATTGCAGCAACAAATATCATATCTTGATATTTTTTCCAATTTAAATCTTTTCCTCTATCATACATTCCACCTTTTTCAAGTAATAATTTTAATAATGCTATTGGTTGTTGTGTACCATATGTATCAACTTTTGGCATATTTAAATCATCAATAAAAACAACTAATTTTTTTCCAGGTGGTGGTCCATATGTATCTTTTGTACGTTTTTCGACATTTGATTCAAAATTTCTTTGAACATCCATTGATGATGTACGGGATGAAAAATTTATATTTAATAAAAGCTTTTAAAGAAAAAAACAAAAATATATTAGAAAAGAATTTTCTTTTTTCTTTTATATACATACATTTAAATCTGGATTTAATTTTCTTAAAAATGAATTAATTGTTGCTGTTTTTGATGTACCAGATTCACCAACAAATAATACTGGTCGTTTTATACGATAACATAATTGTAATAACCAATCACTTCGACATGTATCAATTGTTGGTACTAAAATTTCATAAAATTTTCTTTCAGGATTATGTTGATATTTAGGTACAAGTCTTTTCCATGATATCCAACATTCTTTTGATGCATCAAAAAAATATTCAAATAATGTTGATTCATGTGTTGGAATTTCATCTAATGAAAGAAAAATATTTTTAATTTAATAAAAAAACTAAATCTTTAAAATTCTTTTTTTTTTTACCAAATTTTGCAGTTCCATCAGGTCCTTCATCAACTGCATTCATTGATGCAAGATATTTAACTTGTGCATCAAATGTAACACGTGCTTGTTCTGTTAAACCAGCACCAAGTGACCAATAAAGTGCTTGAAGAAAATAACATGTATAAATACTATCATCAAGTGCATCACTTATATTTTCATATGGTTGAAGTAGACTTTCAAGCATATAACATAATTGACTTGTCTATTATAATAATAAAAAAGAAAAAAAAAATGAATTTAATAAATTAAATTTTCTAAAAAGAAACTAAACCATATTTAAATTTGTTAATGGAATAATTTGTTTTAGTTTTTCACCTTGTTTACCATCGATAATACCTTCTAAAATTAATGTTATTAATGGTGGAACAAATTTATCAAATAATTGATTGAAACATTTTTGTTCATCCTTTTTTTCACGTAAATTACACCAACGTGTCCAAAATGGACGATATTTTAAATCTTTTGGATCAACAAAAACCTTTAAAAAGAAAATAATTTTTAATATATACAAAATATTTGTTCAATTTTTGTTTTTCTTTTACCATTCCACAACGTGAAACAGTAGCTGGACTTGCATATTGAAGATCTCCAACTTCAAATAACATAGCACAATGTGGTTGTAAACGTATACGTTCACCATTAGCTAATGTTAATAATTTATTATCATCCATAACAGAATTCTATAAATAAAAAAAGAAATTTAAGATTTTAAAAAAACATTAAATAATATTCTTAACAAACCATATTTTCAATCCAAAGTGCATCAACATCACCATCATATAAAATATATCGACGTTCTTTTTTATCAGTTGGTTTATTTATGTCACGAAATATATTTGATAATAAACCATCAGTCCAATCACGAGTTGTTGTATCCAAAAATCCATATAATTCAATAACTGAACATGCTTTTGGATTTAATGTATGAACTTTTGTTGGTAAACCCATTCTTAATTAAATTATAATTATTAATTTTATTTTAAAAAAGAATATATATATATATATATATTTACCTAATTTGTGCTTGAACTAAAGTATTAATAACTGTTGATTTTCCACCTCCAGTTGGTCCAACAACCATAGTTGAATGTCTTGTCATCATTGTTTCATATAATTGTACAACTTTATCAACTTGTACTTCATCAACAACATTATGCATGTGTGCAATTGATTCTCTTACAGCTTTATCAAATGATGGATACGTTACACGTTCGCATTTCAAACCAGGAAATAGATCTGTAATTAATCCTTGAAATAATGGAACATCTTCATAAACAAATTTAGGCATATTCATATCACGTAAAGCACGCATTAATACAATATCCTTTTTTTTTAATAGAAAAATAAAAATAAAAATATTAAATTAAATAGAATTATTTTTAAAATTACTTCTGGTAATTCTGCTGAATTTCTTTTTAATTCTCCAGCCATAACTAAAACAGATTTTAAAGCACGAAGTCCAAAATCATAATGATATTGTTTTGATAATTGTTCACGAGATAATTTATATAAAACAACCATCTTTTTTGCTAACATCTATTTACAAAAAAAAATATAAACATGGAAATTAAAAAATAACAATTCTTCTTTAAATATACAAACTTTTGCTAAAGAAAATCCTTCTGAAAACAACATAATTTCACAAATTTGTTGTAAATCTGGTACAATAACAACTACGGGTCGAAATAAAGCTTTAATTGATTCGGGTAATTCTGTTCGTCCAGCATAACCAGGATTCATTGTAATAAATGTTCCAACACGTGGATCAAGATCAATTTCAGTACCTTCAAATACAAAACGTTTTAATTTACCAATAAGACCTTGTTGAATTGTTTTTAATTGTGATGATATAACAGATAATACAGATGCATCAATTCGATTAAATTCATCAAAACAACCCCATGCACCACTTTGACATAAACCATTTAAATTTTTTCCAATAGCCTTTAATTTTTTTTTATTAAAATAAATACATATTTATTTATTTATTTTTAACTTACTAAACTGTCCATGCCTTCACCACAATTGGTTACAACACAAAGAAGACCAAGTGCTTTAGCTAAATCTTTAACTGATTCAGTTTTACCCGTACCTAAATATTTATATTTAAAATGATCTATTTTTTTTCCTCTCAAATAAATTAATTCATACCAGCAGGACCAGCTAAAATAAAGAGAAAAAAATATATTTTATTTTAATTAATAAAATTAAATCTTATACTAACCTGGTGCACAACCAAGATACATTGATAAAGCCTAAAATGAATTCAATATATTTAAAAGAAAATTATTTTCATCGATAAAAAAAAATTACTTGTGTAATTGTTAAATAAATTCTGTCTGTAAGTGGAGTTATAACTAATCGACCATTTAAACCCATATATTCATAACCATAACCAAATTCTCCAGTACATTGTCGAATCATTAATTCATCTGGTTCATTAATCCAATAGAATCTCAATTGACTTTCCCATTCAAATTCTCTTGCATCCAAAATACTGAAAAATTAATTTATTAAAAAACAATTTATGTGTTTTTCTTATTATAAATTACCTATCTCGTACAAAACTATCAATAATATCTTTTGCATGTACATCAATAATAAGTACAGTATTAAATTTTTTTCGATCATTACTAGCTAATGGATTACGAATCTAATTAAAGAAAATTCAATCAAAAAAAAAATAGAATAATATTTAAAAATTAAATTTTACTTCAGCAACAACTTCTTCAATTTGAGCATTGAGTTGTTTAGCATAATTTTTCATAGCCATTTTTTGACCTTTAGCAACTATATATTTCAAAATAAAAGAAAAAAACTTTTTAAACAGACAAAAAATATTTTATTTTGTCAACCATACCTTTATTGAAAGTATCTTCAACTTCCCAACTCCACCTAGAGAAAAAAAATAACAAATTAAAAATAAATTTAATTATTTAATTTTTATTTTAATTAACCATATTTGATTAGAAGCTAAAACGACCATTCCTTGATAATTATACATCCAACCAATACGTGTTTTTCTAAAACGATAATAATAAACAGCTTCTTTTGTAATCATTTTATTAGTTCGTCTCATTTCTTCAAGAACTTTTGTCATCCAATCTTCAACACGTCCTTCTGTAACAACATTTTGTTTAAATTGCATTTCTTCTTTTTCTGCTGATATCATTGCTTGTGCTTGTGTTATTGTATCACTTATTTTAACTAAACGTAAACTTGCTATATTATCAAACATTTTAATCATATGTTCTTGTATAGCTGATGGTTCAGCTGAACCAAGTATTGATAAAAGTTCATCATCAGATATAAAAAAAAATCTTGGAAATGCATTACGTTTTGAATCAAGATAATCATTTAAACTTTTTTGACAACGTTCAAGACCAACAAATATTGATTCTAAATCTGATAAACGACTTGGTACATGACATTGTTTTTTTATTAATGGATCACGATATGTATCAGTCATAATTGTTTTAAATAATTTATTTTTTTCATCAAATTTTTTTGCTTCTTCAGGTAATTGTGAACGTATATCACCACTTACAAATATACCTTTAAAAAAAAGTATTGTTAGTTTTATTTTTTAACAAGAAAAAAAAAAAGAATTTTACCTTCAAGATACATCCATTTACGTTGAACATTAATCCATAATTCAATAACCTAAAAAAGAAGAAATCAAAATATAAAACAAATGATATTTAATGAAATTATTCAGAATTTGGCTCTTCGCCAAAAAGATTTTCTCCTATTTGATTGTCTCTCTAATATGATTGTATCAACAACACTCATAAGTAAAAGTATTAGAATATATCTTCAT
This sequence comes from Macrotrachela quadricornifera, assembly GCA_022393335.1. Lineage (NCBI taxonomy): Eukaryota > Metazoa > Rotifera > Eurotatoria > Philodinida > Philodinidae > Macrotrachela > Macrotrachela quadricornifera. Next base: position 4,802 of record JAJEKB010025094.1, on the reverse strand, counting down.
AAAATTTGACATATTTCTTACATCTATACTACATTCATACTATTCTATACTGTTGAACGAAAGTCTTATTAGTGAAGAGCCGATAATTGAAAATTTCTTAATAGAATTTTACTTCAGCAATTAATGATAAACTTTTTTCCCATTGTTGAACAGTTGATAAAAATGGTCCAATATATCTTGAACCAGCCATACTTTGCAATTGCATTGTATGATCATCTAATGTTTGTAAAACTTCATCACAAGCTCCTAATACATATCCACGATCTTGATTTCCTTTAACATATTTAATAACATTAAATTTCATTTTTTCCCATGCATCAACAACTTCTCGTACACCCTAAAAGGAAAATTTTTTCTTAGACAAAAAAAAATATTTCATTTCTTTTGTTATTTTTTACTTTTTCAATTTGAAGTTCTTTTGTAGCTGATGTAACAATATTTTGTATAACATCATTAAAACGTTGTAAATTCATTTGAAATAAATTTTCTAATGTAAATGATTCTGGATTCATATCAAATTCAATATTTGTTTCTTTCATAAGCATACGCCAATGACGTTCACGTAATGCTTCATTTTTCAAATCTAACATTAATGGTAATGATTCACGAAATTCTTTCATATTTAATTCAATTAATTTAGCTAATGACATTCCTTTTATTTCACGTGGTAATTTTTTTAATTCTTTTATATAATTTTCAATACCATCAATTAATAATTGAACATCTAAATCTCTCCATAATGTTTCTGACCATTGTTCACGTGCTTTTGATTGTTGTTCATATAATTGATAAAGTTTTTCTAAATTTTTCATTTCTTTTTGTATTATATATAATTCAGGATATGATGATATAGTTAAATTAAATAATTTTTCAGCATTTGTTAATTCTTGTTTTTCAATTTCAAGTTTTGTTAATTCATCACGATAAATTTTCATTAATTTTAAACCTTGTGGTAATTCATCAGCATTTTTTATTGAACCAGGACCATGACGAGCAAATTTATCAGCAAATGCCGCAATAGATTTTCTTAAACGATCAAGTTGTATAAGTGTTATTTCAGTAAAACGACTTTTAACACGTTTTAAATTAACATCACGATGTTTTGAATAAAGAAATATTTCATTCCAACGACGATTCAATGAAAGAAGTATTAAATTTTCTTCTTCACTAGTCTAGAAAATTATATATATATATAAATTATTTTTATCGATGATAAATAAATATTATCTAACCTTTTGATTATAACTTTCTAATAAATTATATTTATCTTTAATATCATTAATTTTAGCTTCGATAACATCTGATTCACTTTGAATTTCAGCAATAGTTCGTAGTACAAATTTTAAATCTTCAAGTGTATCAGTTGATCGTTTAAGATTATTTTCATATTCCTAAATAAAAATATTTGTTTATTTTTTGAAAATAATTCAGATAAAAATTTTTAAAATAATTAACTTACATCAAGTTTATCACGTAATTCAAATAATCGTATTTTCGCTTCATCAGCAAGAAATTTACTAAACATATGTATAGTTTCTTTTGCATGTCCAATTAAATCCTTTAAAAATGATGTTAAATTTAATTGTGCAAAATCAAAATCTTTTGAACGATTCATTGTATTTAACTATAAAAATAAAAAATATTAAAAATTCTTTGTTTCTTTTTTTATAGTTTTTATTAATTATTTACTTCATCAAGATTTTTTTGATATTTATTTACTTCTTCATCAAATGTACCTAATGATGGATTTTTAGCAAAGAATTTTTCACATACAGCTAACTATAATATATATAAATACAATTATTAATTATTATTTAATTTATTTTTTTTTCTTACTTTATCTGTACGCCATAAATGTTTATAATTACGAAATTTAAGTAAAAATTTCTTCATATTATTAATTGTATTTTGTACAGCACCTTGTGTTGCTGAAGCTGTTTCATGTATTTCTGGAATATATCGTATATCATCATAAAATGTATATATATGTTCAACTTCTTGATTTGATGATGATGTTATTGGTGGTTTTGCACCAGTAGGTAATATTGCTGATGCTGTATCGAAATCTAATGTTCCTTGTCCACCTACAGTATTGCTTCCACCTGATGGTTTGTCGTATTTGACTGGAGCTACTTCGATACATGAACCATCTTTCCATCGATAGAAATAGCTTGAACTAAATTAAAATAAATGATAAATTAATATTCTATAATTGTTTTTTAAATATCATATTCAAGTTTGTTTCATTTTAAACAAACAAACTATAATAGTTCTTTTTTTTAAATAAAATGTTATTCGAGAATTGAATAAACAAGAAATTTAAACACAAGAAGAACACAGACATTTTTAATGTATGAAATAAAAAGCATATCTTCCTTAGAATAATCTATATTGCAACTAAAACTATATGATCTTTCACATATTTAATATTGTATATCACTATGGAATCTTATTATTTTAAGGGCTTAACTTATTAATTCTAATCGTTTGTCATTCAATTAAGGAAAACAAAAAAAAAAAAGAAATTGCATTAATATTATATGCATCTTATAGATAATAACAATGTCGATTCGTTTGACCATATAATTCGAGTAGAGAAAGAAAAATAGAATAAATAAAGTAAAAACGCATAAAATCAATAAAATATTCTGTACACCATAAATCTTATCAGACTAATACACATATCAATGGTGAAAACATATCACCGCAAAACAACAATCGAAACCGGCAATATTAAATAAAAATATGTTCTTCTTTTTTTTTTTTTTTTCTTTCATTATCATTTTGATGATAATGCTTTTCCACATGATTCTTCATAAGCAACAGCTTCACGCATTTGTATTGCTTTATTACGTAAGTGTGTTAAATATTGTTGTTGATTATCAATAAGATGAATTAATTGTTTAGCATATTTTTCTCGATCATAATTCATATTTGTTGATAAATCAAGTATTATTTGATGATTAGTAACTGTTTGTGGTAATTCATCAATATATTTATTATGAGCTTCTAATGTTAAATCTTCAATTTCATGTGAATGTGCAATAGCTCGTTCAAATTTACGTTTTATTTGTTGATTTCCTATTAAATTATTATTATTATGTTGTTTTTGTTGTTGAATTTTTGATATAGTTGAACGTGATGATGGTAATGGTTGTGTAAGAAATTCATCAAAATATTCATCATCATCATTATTATCATCATCTTCATAAAGTGTTGGAAGTTCATCATGTTCATTATTAGAATGTTTATGATGTAATTCAATTCCACGTTGTTTAAGTTCATCAACATTTAATTCTTTAACACGATCAGCATAACGTAATGTATTTAATGTATGTTCAACATCACTATTTCCTGGTGATATCATTGCAATCATACATACTTTAGATTTTTCATCAATAAATGAATCACGTAAAACTTTTGTTAATGTTGAACCACGAAATGGTATATGTTCAGCATGACGACCTAATGAACGTATACATTCTTTTAATGTTAATAATGATTTATTTATTTGTGCACCTTCCATTAATGTTATTTTATCATTTGTTTGTGTATCACGCCCACGTTCACTTCCAGCTAAATCAATTAATGAAATTTTTCCATATTCTTTATTATTATTCTTTTTTTTTAATATTATTTGAAAAACAGCATGTGATCGTGATGAATGTTCATTAGCTGATGTTGTACCAGATGTACGTACACTCATTCCACGACGTATTAATAACATAACATCATTAACAGTTTGAACTTGTTCTTCTTTTTTTCCAACAACTTGTACTAAGTTTTTATGATCTTCTAATACACGTAAACGTTTTTTATCATTAAATAAATCAAATACTTTTGTACAATATATTTCAAAAAATGTACAATAAACATTATATTGATCTTTATTTGATGGTTTATTTAATTGATTAAATATATCATTTGCTGCTAATGCATAAATTCCTTTAGAAAAATCTACATTACGTTGACTTAAATCACCACCCATAGTATATGTTTTACCTAAAAAAAAATATAACTAGACTAAGTTTATTTGATAAATTTTTTATTAATTTACCAGAACCAGTTTGTCCATAAGCAAAAACCATTGGATTATTTCCTTGAAATAATGATTGTACCAATGGTTTAGCAGTAAAATTATAAACAAGTTCATTATTAGATGATTCATGAAAAGCATAATCAAAACGAAATTTTTGATTATCAATATATTTTGTTAAATCAACTTTAACTTTTGGTAAATGTACAATAACAAGATCTTTATTTGGTACTGTTAATACATCAATATCTTTTTTATTTAATTCTTTCTTTTTTATTGGTCTTTTACGTACACAAACACATATTTTTAAATCTTTTTGTTGATCATTTATTGTTAAAAGTTTTATATTAAGTTGTTGTCGATATTCAGCAACCATAGCTTGAAATTCCCATGCTGGTATTGAATGATCTACTTCAGATAATTTTTGACGACGTGCTTCTTGTTTAGCTCGTCTTTGTTCACGATTTGCAGCTATACGTTCAATTTCTTTAACAACTTTTGATTTATTTGAATCATTTAATGGTATATATACGTTTTGTTGTCTTGATGGGGATAAATCATTATTATTATATTGTGTTAATGTATTTGAAATACCTCCAGGTCTCGAATGTCTTGGAGTATTTTCATAATCATGTTTTATACGACGATTTGAATATGTTACCGTATTATCATTATGATTAATAGCACCATTATGTAATGAAGGATTTGTAACTGATGTAAATAAATTTGGATTTAATTGAATAATATCATCTAAATCAACTTCTTT
>JAJEKB010025093.1:0-19943 GCA_022393335.1 Macrotrachela quadricornifera | reverse complement strand
CAAAACGAACGAACGAACGAAGAATTCTTAAACTATATTTTTTTTTTTATTATTTTCTCAATCAAACAGAGAATAACAAGCAAATGTACACTAGAGACAATTTGTTATGTGTTTTGGTTTAGTTTTAACTTCGAAGATTAATCGAAACATGCAAAGTATATGCATCAGGGAAATCGTCCCGATCTAAGTTAACAACTTTTTCTTTTCCATGCCGCACCATATATATATATTTACTAATGAGCGCATATACTTAAACTAATATTGAATGTTAGAAAAAGAATTGTAGTAGTCGTCACCGTCTGTGTAAATTTGTTCATTTTCACAGTCAACTCAATGGTGACACCTGAAGTTTGCTTGATGATGTTTGTCTCGAAAACGATAGATATCATGTTTTTTTTTCTCTTTTTTTTATTCAAAAAAAAAGACATTTGGTCGCAATTAGTTGAGAACGATTGTATGTTTGCTTCAATGCGCTTTCTCATCTTTTTGTTCTGCTTCTTGACTTTCTTTTTTCACCTGCCTGTCTTTTCTTTTCTTTTTTTTTCTTTCTTCATCGGTGGATAATAATGATGCACACACACATACACAGGAAAACTCTTCTTTTTTTTTTGCCGGCATAAAAGTGTCATTGATTGTTCATCATCAATGTGCATGTGTATTTACTGCTCAGGCAGTAACTGTGAATTATTTAGTATATGTCCATATAGTAAACGTGCGCTCGCTCGCGCACTCCTTCGCAGTCAATTGAGTGTTCACGTTTGAAGATGGTTGTGTGTGTGTGTGTGAAAGAGAGAGAGAGAGGAAACGATTAAAGACAATTGACGAATCAACGTTGTATTGATGCTTATCGCTCGTTCGTCTACATTCTTCTAGTCTCAAATCATGTCTACTTCGTTGATCATATCTCGAACAAAATGAGACTTTAACATCTACCTATAATAATCGTATGTTGTTTCTAATTTCAAATGTCTTCGTTTGTATAAATGCGCATGCGCGTTGGGCTACACAATACATAAAATGACGCAATTCATTCGTGCATTGCCGCCATCAGTGATTATCACTGATATTAAATAGGTTCTCATATTCAGATATTTTTTTTTTTTGAAGTCATCATGATGCCGAGTCGGTTGAACAAGAGAAGTAAAAGAGAAAAAAGGCGTGAATCTATCAAACAAGTTGACACCTAATTACTTGACAAAAAAAGAGAGCAAATCTCCATAAGAAGCAGATTGTTCACACACAAACGAATATTAACATTGGATAGACGAAAAGAAGTTCATGATGAAATAATTTGATTTTTTTTCTTCATATCTTTTGATGGATTAATCGAAGTGTTATACTACTTAAATCAGTATCAGATTTAAGTATACTTCATACAATTGTTTTGAATACTTTCTTTTTTAATATTTTGATAACAAATTCAATGAAAATAATTATTCTTTTTTAAATAAAAACAAAATGATTGAATTCTTTTTGTCTTTTTTTAAATATATTCAAGTGTTGAGAAAAATATTTTCATATAAATAAACGAAAACAATTAAATATTTTCAAAATACAATATTTATTAGTTTTTTTTATAAATCAAATCTATAGTTAGGGAAGAGAAAAAAAGAAAAGAATTTAAGGTCAAGTATTGTATGAAAAGAGATGATAGACAGACAGACAGACAGACAATGAGAAAATCGATAATGCCAATGATGAATGAATACCGTGAGAAAGATCAGAAGATGGATTATAACTAAAATAAAACACTTAAAAAATCATAATAATTGATGATTAGTTGTGGAATAAAATAAAATAGTTAAAACATTTTATATAATAATAGAATTTAAAATTTAATTATCAATACAATTGAAGAGAATTTCTAATGAATAAATTATTGACTAAAATCAATAAGTGTTTGTCTACTAAACAGAAATAAGTAAGAACAGAATGTAAAACATTATGAACAGATGGTACTCTATCAAAAATAAAATGATATATCTAACCGACATTAAGTCAATATTAAAGAGAGAAAAAAAAATTCTATATATGATGTATCAATTTGATACATCAACAAATAATTTCAACCATATGAATTTGACTTATTTTAAAAAGTAAAAATGATTTAAAATATATTATTAATATTTATATACGTTTCAATTCAACAATCATTTATTATTATAAAAAATACATGCAATATTATCAAACAAAAAAAAACAAACATTAAAACTATACAAAAAAAAATGATTTAATCTGTATTGAGAATTAAACAAACACCTTGCAAAACCCATTTACTAATATGTTCATGTGTCGATAAATCAGCTTCGAAAACAAGACCAACACACATAGCATTTCGTCGATCACTTGTAACATATACTGGACATCGAAAAGTATTCTAAAAAAAAAACAAGAAATCAAATTTTTCTTTCTTTTTTTTTATATTTAATTTTTATTTACTTGAAGTTTAAGTTTATGTGATTCAATTGGTATAACTTTCATAACTGGTAATTCTTGTATAAGTACTTTTGGTTTTTGTCTTGTTAAACAACGTTTATGTACATCCCATGATGCACCTTCAAGATAAAGACCAGTAACAAAACAACCTTGATGAGCACGTTCATTAACATCATCTTGTGTTTCCCATTCTGTAACTTGTGTATATAATGTTGATTTATCTAATGGCCAACCATTTTTTCTACATGTTGCTTGTACAAGTGCAGTTAAATATGATTCAGGTATATGAAGACCAGATAACCAAACAACATTTGGTTCACCATCATTAATCTAAAAATAAGAAAAAAAACAATTTGTTTTTTTTTTCTTGATTTTAAGAAGGAAAAAAATCAAATATTTACCCATCCATTATAAAGTTGATTTCTACGAAGAAAATGATCCATCCAATTTGCTAAATTTTTCTTTGTTGCTGGTGCTAAACGTCTCCACATTGGTGGTAATTGTCCATTATAAAGTGCTCGAGATAAATCATCTAATTCATTTGACATTCCAACTTCACCTTTTAATGCTCGTCGTAGTGTTGTTAATGATTTTGACATTGTCATTGTTAAATTATTAAAACGATCAAGTTCTTGTAATAAAACAACTGATGTTGGTGATATATTTTCACCACCAAATTTTTTCCAAACTTTAGCTGTATCATATTGTGCTGGTATACGTTTTATTATATCAGCTGCAGTATTATCAATATATTCATCACGACTCATACCACCACTTGCTTCACCTAAAATGATTTTTTTTTTATTTATATTATTAAATATTTGAAATAAGTTTTTTTTTTATATACCTGATTGTGGTTGTAATTCAATTAATTGTTCCCACATATCTCTTGCAGATTTTGTATAATAACCAATTTCAGCATTTGGATGTAAACCAAATACTTCTGGTGTATTTGTCAATGGTAATGATTCGATATATTCTATAAGAATTAAATTAAATAAATATTATAAATAGATGAGATTTTTAACAAAAAATAAATAGGTGATAGACAATAAAGATAACATGCAATATAATGTGAATGGAATACAACAATATGTATTACTTTTGGATAATTTACGTAATTTTCCTGTTTATTAATAGGTGAATAATAGTGTTGAAAGTAAAAAAAAGAAAAAAAAATGTTGTGAATGGGAAATAAAGTATTCATTTCATGCTGAGGATTTTCTATTTTTTTTTTATTTTTTATTTTTAAATGTTTACTTACGTTTTGATGCTTCTAAAATAATTAAATATAAAATAATATTAGAACAACAAAATAAAGGAATTTTTTGACATATAATCGAAACATGTTTATTTCAAAACGTTTTTTTTTTGTTATTTTACTATCACAATTGAATCATTAACAAACTAAACTTAAAGCTATATTTTCAATCTTCAAAAAGAAGGAAACTAAAAATGTCTCATACTTCAACTAAATCATTCATTTTTTTTTAAATTTTATTTACCTAATGAAGTTTCTTTAATTGGTAAACCTGCTGGTGGTGCTTGTTCTTGATTAGCCGTTGGAATATAATAAGCAACATCATCCGTACGATGAAAATAAAATGGTTGAAACGTATCAAATATAAAATCTCCCATATATTCATTCATATATGTACGTAAAACTCGTCGATCAAAATCATCAATAGCTCGACCACCATACATAACCTTAAAATATATTATTTTTTTTTAAAAAAAAAAGAACAAAAAAAGAAATCTATAAGCATACTTCACCAATTAAGTATTTTAATGAACCCCATGGAGTTTTTGGATCATTATTAACAACAGCTTTACTTAAATATGTATCAAGTATTTGCATACAAACACGAAAATCTGATTCATTAAAATCATATGATACATTCCAACCAATTTTATCATATTTTCGACGTTCTTGTACAACAGCATGAAAAAATGCTAGAACAAATACTAATGATGGAAATGCATCACTTGGACAGTCATTAAATGTTTGACCAGAAATTTTAAAATACGTATTACGTAAATTAAGTTTTAAACCATTTGGTGGTTCAGTAACAACTTTAAGTGAACGTTGTAATATTCCTATTGGAAATTTTGGTGTTGGTTCAGTTGTTAACCATAAACGAAAATCAGGATGTGGTTTAGACATTTTATCTAAATGTTTTTCTAATTCAACTAACCATTTAACTAATAAATGACAATTTTGTAACATTAACCAATAACCACGAGTAACAGCTTGTTCCATAAGATTAATAGCAATCTAAATTATTTATTTATTTTTTGCTCAATATTTTTTATAATACATCTAAGATAAAATTTAGTCAAATAGAAATATTTTAAGATTTTTTATTTGATTTTATTGAATTATTTTGTATATGTACTTAAAGTATGAATATATAGTTAAGAAGTTTTAGATAATAATATTCTTTCATTATTGAATTATTATAAAAGAATAAATATTGATTTTGTTCAAGAATAAATTTCTTATGTTTTTTTATCTTTATTTCCAATGTAATGTATTCAAAATAAAGACATTTATATTTAGTAAACTTGTCCTTATCTCTATATTTTATTATAAAAGAAATTAATTTTCTAACTATATCTTATAAATATAAGAAATATAAAAACTATTAAAATTTACCTTTTCTTGTCCTTGACCCATAGCTAATAATTTAACTTTTCCAGTACCAAATTCTGTACGTTCAGCTAATTTAAGTAAATCAGTTGTTGGATCACTACCTGGACTTAAAATAAATATAATTGGTGATAATGGTGTACTTTGTTCCCAAATAGCTTCAAAATGAATAACAGGTGGTGTAACAAATTGATCACCCATTATTTTTGTAACATATTGTGTTATAGCTAAATAAATTCTATCAACACGAAAACATCTTAATAACATTAAATTTTGAAATGCTGATAAACGTTCACTATAATTCATTGGAAAATGTTCTTCTTGTTCTGGTGTATCACTATCAAACCACTAGAAAAATATTTTCTTTTTTTTCAGAAATCAAATACAAAAAAAAAACCAATTTACTTTTTTCCAAATAGTTTCATTATGTTCAATATCATCAAGTAAACTAGCAAATTGATTAAAATCTCTTGATAATCGTACACAATCTTCCCATGTTTGTTCTTGCATCCATGAAAATGGTTTTTTACGTTTAGATTTTTCTAATGATAAATTTCCTTTAATAAAAAAATCTAATTCATCTTGTGTTAAATTTCCTCGATCTTGTTCAAGTTTAATTGTTATATCAAATGAAAATAATAATTTATGTTTTTCAAATATACCAGTACAACCATAATTATATACATTTAATGTTAATGTATTCATTATATTTTTTAAACGACGTTCAAGATTAGCATCAGGTATAGATTTTCTTAATGAAAATTCAAATACATCAAGATAACTTGTTAAAGAATATTGATACATTGTATTAATAAGTGACATTTCCGAAAGAACAAAAAATAGAATAGCACCACGTTTAGCTGCTGGACGATAACCATCACGAAGTTTTTCAATATCTTTTGATGTTTTTGATGCAAGACGAAGTCTAAAAAATATGAATTAATTATTAATGAGTTTTTTTTTATTGTATATGTATAGAATTTTTACTTTTCATTAACTTCATCAGCTTTTGATTTTGTTTCATCTAATGTTGATATTAATTCAACATTATCTAACATATTACCAGTTGAATTAGCTAATTCACGTAAAAGTGCATCTTCAAGATCTTTTAATAATTTTTTATTAACTGACATTTCTTGTATAAGACGTTCACGTTGTTCTTCTAATTCTCTTCGTTCATTTTTAACAATAACAGCAAGTAATTGATCTTCAAGACCTTTTAATGTAACTGTATAATTAATAACCATTGATTTTCCAAAATGTGCTGGTGTTAAACGTGGATTTGGTAATTTTGATGTTAAATAAAGACGAAATGATGGATCATAATCAACTTCTTTATCACCTAAAACAACAAATTGTCGTCCTTCAACACCTAAAATAAAAAAAATAAAATAAACAAAATTTTATTTTAATAAAGAAATTTTTTTTATTTTACCTCGAACATTTTTTTCTAAAACATTATCAATAACAGGATCAATATATTCATCACAATCTTGAAATAATATTGGAAAACCATATTTAATTGACATTTCCAAATGTTTTAAAAAATCACTATCATGAAATGTTAAAATTTTTAAATTATTTTTTTCTTCACGTTTTTTTATCCATTTTAATGCTTGTTGTTGAGGATCAATACAATATGGAAAACGACTTGATTGTGTTGTTAATATACCATTTTGTATAGATAATTCATCAGGTGGTAAACCTTCACTTGACCATTTTGATATTTCAACATCACTTGTTAATAATTCATCTAAACGTATTGGTTGTGATAATGGTACTTCTTTTTCTAATAAATCTTTTTCCCATAATTCACGTAATAATTCAAAACGAAATTCAAATGTAAATGCACCAACATAAGCAAGAAATGATGCACATATTAATGTATCACCAAGTAAACGACGTAATTTATGTTTCAATTCTTCTAAATCATTATTCCAACTGAAAAGAAAAGATTTTATTAAAAAAAAAATATATATATATATATATATAAACGATTTTTACCGTTGTTTTTCCGATGATAAACCAGAAATAAGTTTATCAGCAGCTAGAAAAAAAAACAAAGAATGAAATATTTATTATGATGTTAATTTTGAAAATTCTTTTCTTTAATTTTATTTCACAGATAGAAAAATTTCTTGTCAAATAAATTTAATTTAAATTTATCATACCAATTTTTCGTCTTTCCATAATAGCTGTTTCTTCTTCAATAACTCGTTTTTTCTCCATAGCTTCTTCATAAGTTTTATTTAAATCTGCTAATGTTTTTTGTAAATCACTAATTTGTTGTTGAGTACTATTTAATTCATCTGTTGCTCGTTTAGCTTCTGCTTGTAATCGCTATAAATAAAAAATAAATAAATAAATATATATATATAAACTAAAATAAATTTACCATGACTAAATCAGATTTTGGTTTAACAACACGATAAACTCGTACACAATTTAAAACATTTTGTGAATATTTAAGCATACCAGCACCAGCTTGAGATTTTTTTTTCATTAATTCAATTAAATATTCATTTTTTTTCTCAGGATCTGGTACAACATTATTAACTTCTTTTAAAAGATTATCTTCAAGCATTTCAAGTATTGTACGTAATTTTCTTTCTGTAGAAACAGATAATTTTTCAATAGCGACATCAAGTAATTGTCGTAAAAATCCAACATCTATTTTAATTTAAAAAAAAAACAAAACAAATAAAAATATTCTTTTCATCTTTTTTAAAAACAAAAAAACTGTACCAGCCATCATTGCTTGACATTCTGCCCATGTATCATTAGTTTGTGGACGTAAAATAGCAAGAACTGAACGACATACAGTAGCAACAGAAACAGCTGGTTGTTTAAAACCTCTGAATAATAAAATAAAAAAATTATTTTTGGAAAAACTAAAGAAGAAATATTTCTACCGAATTTCTGCTACTTGATTATTTGTTATTTCTCGTACAGCTTTTCTAGCTTCTTCTAATGCTGGTAAAGCAGCAGCTAATTCAATATCGGCTTCACCCTAAAATAATCCAAATTAAAATATTTCTTTGATTCTTGTTTTTCTCTAATAAAAAGAAATTCTTTTAAAATAAAAACCTTTTTCACAGTAATTTCAGCTTGTTTAACATCAAGTTGTTTTTTCTTTTCAATAGCTTCACCTTCCATTTCACGTGCTGATGCTGTTTTTTCAGCAATTTCAGCAAGTAATTTTTGACATTCTTCTGAACGTTTTAATACTTCTTTTCGTTGAACTTGTAAACGTGCATCAAGTTCTTTTAATTCAACTTGTGCTTCATCAATCTTCTCTAAACCACCAGCAAGACGTTGTTGCTAAATAAAAATAGATAGTTATCAAAGAAAAAGTCTTTTTTTTTTGTTGAGACAAACTTGTGCTAAATTTTCTTTATTTTTTCGTTCTAATAATTTTAAATATGTTGAAATAAAATCCAGATAATTTTTTGGTGTTGTAAAATTATGACGACGAAGTTTTTTAGCAAATTGTTCACTATAATGTTCAACTGATTGATGAACCATAACCATATGAGTTACAATTAATTGACGATATTGTTTTGGAATAAATTCATTCTATTTAAATAATTATATGAATAATTTTTATTTAAATAAGAAAAGCATAAATATAAGAGAAAAAGAATTTTTATAATATATTTTCATAGAGCGAGAATAATAGCTCAGCAATTTACTCACAAAAAGTTTTTTTACAGATGCATGCTTAAACTATATATATGTAAATATATATGTATTGAAATAATAATAAAAAAAAAATAATCTATGATATATTTTGATCATTTAGAATACTTACATCTTCAGATAATAATGAAGTTGATACAGCATAAAGAGCTTGCTCAGGCCAAGGAAGAAACCAATCAATAATTGCATTATTAATTAAACCTATAACCATCCGAATAATTCATTTTGTTCAAAAGGAAAAACAAAAGAAAAATTTTTTTACCTGGAAAATTTCGACAACGTGTACGTAATGTATCACCTGTTGGTGACATGCATAAAACCACATGTAAATTAACCGCACATTTTGTAACAAAATATTGCCAAATACTTTCTTTAGCTGGACTAGCACCATTTTTCATTGCTTCATCTCGAATCTAGAGTAAATTAAAATAATAAACAAAAAAAGAAACAACACACAAATGTTAATTTTCTTCTTACATTTCCAATAATACCTTCACGTTCTTCATCAGCAAATAATGCAGGTACCATACCAGTTGTTAACATATTATTAATTAATTCCAAAAATCCTAATTGACACAAGAACAAAATTCCTTTGAATAAATTTGAATGTCAATAAAAACTTTACCATCTTCAGCAACATGTTGATCACCAAACATAAAAACAATTTTTTTATTTTCCATTCCAAGTTTATTATAAAGAATTTTTAAATCTTCACGAAAATGTGTTTCACTATAACCACGACTAAGTTTTATTTCGAATATTTCACAACCAGCTGCAAATGCTGCCAGACGTGTTACTTAAAAAAAAATAAAAATAAAATATTTTCAAAAATCAAAAAAAAAAAACAAATTTTACATGAAGCTTTTCCACTTCCACCAACACCAACTAATAATGCATTGCCTTTATCCATACGAATAACACGATGTATACGTGTTAAATGTTCAAGTGCATCATCAAATAAAACTAAATTCATTCGAGTATATTGCTCATTATATTCTTGAAGAATCTAAGAAAAAGAGATAAAGTAATAATAATTTTAATAATAAAATAAATTTCATACTTCTTCAAATAATGCTTTAGCTGCATCATAATCTTGAATATCTTCATAAATTCTTGCTTCACCCATATCAAGTGCTGTTCGATAATCACCAAAAAGTGATGGTTGACGAAATATAACTTCACTGTAAGATTTTAATGTTGGTTGATCATTTACTAAACTTTGTAATTTTTCCTTTAAAAAAAAATTAAAAAAACAATTCTTTTTTTTGTTTAGCTTTCTTTTTTTAAATTCATACATCAACAAATTTTCGATCTTGTGTATCAATTAAACGATCATAAAGTACACGTAAACATTCATTACGCCAAACTCGTGTAAGTTGAGCAGCTGTTTGAAATCTATCTGGTGTTGTTAAAACTAAACCATTAAATATTCGACTTAAATCTCTTAGATTAAATATATAATGAAATTTTGATGGTGTTGGTGGCAGTGCATCAAGTATTGCACTTTATAAAGAAAAGAAAAAAGACAAAAGAATATAAAAATCTTTTTTTAATAGAAAAAAGAAAACTTTCATACTGATAAAGTTCCATTGTCATTCGAGTTAAAATTGGTGAAACTTCTTGTACTTCTTTATTAAATGGTTGTAAATGTCCTTCAAGTATTGAATTATAAATAAGAAAAAGTGATTCTTCCGATGGAAATGTTATATTAAATACATTGAACAATGATATAAATCGTGGATCAACATCATTTCTTCCACCTCCAGGCTATACAAAACAAAAACAAATATAAAATATAAAAATAAAATATAAACAAACTTTTCCCATTGCAGCAACAAATATCATATCTTGATATTTTTTCCAATTTAAATCTTTTCCTCTATCATACATTCCACCTTTTTCAAGTAATAATTTTAATAATGCTATTGGTTGTTGTGTACCATATGTATCAACTTTTGGCATATTTAAATCATCAATAAAAACAACTAATTTTTTTCCAGGTGGTGGTCCATATGTATCTTTTGTACGTTTTTCGACATTTGATTCAAAATTTCTTTGAACATCCATTGATGATGTACGGGATGAAAAATTTATATTTAATAAAAGCTTTTAAAGAAAAAAACAAAAATATATTAGAAAAGAATTTTCTTTTTTCTTTTATATACATACATTTAAATCTGGATTTAATTTTCTTAAAAATGAATTAATTGTTGCTGTTTTTGATGTACCAGATTCACCAACAAATAATACTGGTCGTTTTATACGATAACATAATTGTAATAACCAATCACTTCGACATGTATCAATTGTTGGTACTAAAATTTCATAAAATTTTCTTTCAGGATTATGTTGATATTTAGGTACAAGTCTTTTCCATGATATCCAACATTCTTTTGATGCATCAAAAAAATATTCAAATAATGTTGATTCATGTGTTGGAATTTCATCTAATGAAAGAAAAATATTTTTAATTTAATAAAAAAACTAAATCTTTAAAATTCTTTTTTTTTTTACCAAATTTTGCAGTTCCATCAGGTCCTTCATCAACTGCATTCATTGATGCAAGATATTTAACTTGTGCATCAAATGTAACACGTGCTTGTTCTGTTAAACCAGCACCAAGTGACCAATAAAGTGCTTGAAGAAAATAACATGTATAAATACTATCATCAAGTGCATCACTTATATTTTCATATGGTTGAAGTAGACTTTCAAGCATATAACATAATTGACTTGTCTATTATAATAATAAAAAAGAAAAAAAAAATGAATTTAATAAATTAAATTTTCTAAAAAGAAACTAAACCATATTTAAATTTGTTAATGGAATAATTTGTTTTAGTTTTTCACCTTGTTTACCATCGATAATACCTTCTAAAATTAATGTTATTAATGGTGGAACAAATTTATCAAATAATTGATTGAAACATTTTTGTTCATCCTTTTTTTCACGTAAATTACACCAACGTGTCCAAAATGGACGATATTTTAAATCTTTTGGATCAACAAAAACCTTTAAAAAGAAAATAATTTTTAATATATAAAAAAAATTTGTTCAATTTTTGTTTTTCTTTTACCATTCCACAACGTGAAACAGTAGCTGGACTTGCATATTGAAGATCTCCAACTTCAAATAACATAGCACAATGTGGTTGTAAACGTATACGTTCACCATTAGCTAATGTTAATAATTTATTATCATCCATAACAGAATTCTATAAATAAAAAAAGAATTTTAAGATTTTAAAAAAACATTAAATAATATTCTTAACAAACCATATTTTCAATCCAAAGTGCATCAACATCACCATCATATAAAATATATCGACGTTCTTTTTTATCAGTTGGTTTATTTATGTCACGAAATATATTTGATAATAAACCATCAGTCCAATCACGAGTTGTTGTATCCAAAAATCCATATAATTCAATAACTGAACATGCTTTTGGATTTAATGTATGAACTTTTGTTGGTAAACCCATTCTTAATTAAATTATAATTATTAATTTTATTTTAAAAAAGAATATATATATATATATATATTTACCTAATTTGTGCTTGAACTAAAGTATTAATAACTGTTGATTTTCCACCTCCAGTTGGTCCAACAACCATAGTTGAATGTCTTGTCATCATTGTTTCATATAATTGTACAACTTTATCAACTTGTACTTCATCAACAACATTATGCATGTGTGCAATTGATTCTCTTACAGCTTTATCAAATGATGGATACGTTACACGTTCGCATTTCAAACCAGGAAATAGATCTGTAATTAATCCTTGAAATAATGGAACATCTTCATAAACAAATTTAGGCATATTCATATCACGTAAAGCACGCATTAATACAATATCCTTTTTTTTTAATAGAAAAATAAAAATAAAAATATTAAATTAAATAGAATTATTTTTAAAATTACTTCTGGTAATTCTGCTGAATTTCTTTTTAATTCTCCAGCCATAACTAAAACAGATTTTAAAGCACGAAGTCCAAAATCATAATGATATTGTTTTGATAATTGTTCACGAGATAATTTATATAAAACAACCATCTTTTTTGCTAACATCTATTTACAAAAAAAAATATAAACATGGAAATTAAAAAATAACAATTCTTCTTTAAATATACAAACTTTTGCTAAAGAAAATCCTTCTGAAAACAACATAATTTCACAAATTTGTTGTAAATCTGGTACAATAACAACTACGGGTCGAAATAAAGCTTTAATTGATTCGGGTAATTCTGTTCGTCCAGCATAACCAGGATTCATTGTAATAAATGTTCCAACACGTGGATCAAGATCAATTTCAGTACCTTCAAATACAAAACGTTTTAATTTACCAATAAGACCTTGTTGAATTGTTTTTAATTGTGATGATATAACAGATAATACAGATGCATCAATTCGATTAAATTCATCAAAACAACCCCATGCACCACTTTGACATAAACCATTTAAATTTTTTCCAATAGCCTTTAATTTTTTTTTATTAAAATAAATACATATTTATTTATTTATTTTTAACTTACTAAACTGTCCATGCCTTCACCACAATTGGTTACAACACAAAGAAGACCAAGTGCTTTAGCTAAATCTTTAACTGATTCAGTTTTACCCGTACCTAAATATTTATATTTAAAATGATCTATTTTTTTTCCTCTCAAATAAATTAATTCATACCAGCAGGACCAGCTAAAATAAAGAGAAAAAAATATATTTTATTTTAATTAATAAAATTAAATCTTATACTAACCTGGTGCACAACCAAGATACATTGATAAAGCCTAAAATGAATTCAATATATTTAAAAGAAAATTATTTTCATCGATAAAAAAAAATTACTTGTGTAATTGTTAAATAAATTCTGTCTGTAAGTGGAGTTATAACTAATCGACCATTTAAACCCATATATTCATAACCATAACCAAATTCTCCAGTACATTGTCGAATCATTAATTCATCTGGTTCATTAATCCAATAGAATCTCAATTGACTTTCCCATTCAAATTCTCTTGCATCCAAAATACTGAAAAATTAATTTATTAAAAAACAATTTATGTGTTTTTCTTATTATAAATTACCTATCTCGTACAAAACTATCAATAATATCTTTTGCATGTACATCAATAATAAGTACAGTATTAAATTTTTTTCGATCATTACTAGCTAATGGATTACGAATCTAATTAAAGAAAATTCAATCAAAAAAAAAATAGAATAATATTTAAAAATTAAATTTTACTTCAGCAACAACTTCTTCAATTTGAGCATTGAGTTGTTTAGCATAATTTTTCATAGCCATTTTTTGACCTTTAGCAACTATATATTTCAAAATAAAAGAAAAAAACTTTTTAAACAGACAAAAAATATTTTATTTTGTCAACCATACCTTTATTGAAAGTATCTTCAACTTCCCAACTCCACCTAGAGAAAAAAAATAACAAATTAAAAATAAATTTAATTATTTAATTTTTATTTTAATTAACCATATTTGATTAGAAGCTAAAACGACCATTCCTTGATAATTATACATCCAACCAATACGTGTTTTTCTAAAACGATAATAATAAACAGCTTCTTTTGTAATCATTTTATTAGTTCGTCTCATTTCTTCAAGAACTTTTGTCATCCAATCTTCAACACGTCCTTCTGTAACAACATTTTGTTTAAATTGCATTTCTTCTTTTTCTGCTGATATCATTGCTTGTGCTTGTGTTATTGTATCACTTATTTTAACTAAACGTAAACTTGCTATATTATCAAACATTTTAATCATATGTTCTTGTATAGCTGATGGTTCAGCTGAACCAAGTATTGATAAAAGTTCATCATCAGATATAAAAAAAAATCTTGGAAATGCATTACGTTTTGAATCAAGATAATCATTTAAACTTTTTTGACAACGTTCAAGACCAACAAATATTGATTCTAAATCTGATAAACGACTTGGTACATGACATTGTTTTTTTATTAATGGATCACGATATGTATCAGTCATAATTGTTTTAAATAATTTATTTTTTTCATCAAATTTTTTTGCTTCTTCAGGTAATTGTGAACGTATATCACCACTTACAAATATACCTTTAAAAAAAAGTATTGTTAGTTTTATTTTTTAACAAGAAAAAAAAAAAGAATTTTACCTTCAAGATACATCCATTTACGTTGAACATTAATCCATAATTCAATAACCTAAAAAAGAAGAAATCAAAATATAAAACAAATGATATTTAATGAAATTATTCAGAATTTGGCTCTTCGCCAAAAAGATTTTCTCCTATTTGATTGTCTCTCTAATATGATTGTATCAACAACACTCATAAGTAAAAGTATTAGAATATATCTTCATAAAATTTGACATATTTCTTACATCTATACTACATTCATACTATTCTATACTGTTGAACGAAAGTCTTATTAGTGAAGAGCCGATAATTGAAAATTTCTTAATAGAATTTTACTTCAGCAATTAATGATAAACTTTTTTCCCATTGTTGAACAGTTGATAAAAATGGTCCAATATATCTTGAACCAGCCATACTTTGCAATTGCATTGTATGATCATCTAATGTTTGTAAAACTTCATCACAAGCTCCTAATACATATCCACGATCTTGATTTCCTTTAACATATTTAATAACATTAAATTTCATTTTTTCCCATGCATCAACAACTTCTCGTACACCCTAAAAGGAAAATTTTTTCTTAGACAAAAAAAAATATTTCATTTCTTTTGTTATTTTTTACTTTTTCAATTTGAAGTTCTTTTGTAGCTGATGTAACAATATTTTGTATAACATCATTAAAACGTTGTAAATTCATTTGAAATAAATTTTCTAATGTAAATGATTCTGGATTCATATCAAATTCAATATTTGTTTCTTTCATAAGCATACGCCAATGACGTTCACGTAATGCTTCATTTTTCAAATCTAACATTAATGGTAATGATTCACGAAATTCTTTCATATTTAATTCAATTAATTTAGCTAATGACATTCCTTTTATTTCACGTGGTAATTTTTTTAATTCTTTTATATAATTTTCAATACCATCAATTAATAATTGAACATCTAAATCTCTCCATAATGTTTCTGACCATTGTTCACGTGCTTTTGATTGTTGTTCATATAATTGATAAAGTTTTTCTAAATTTTTCATTTCTTTTTGTATTATATATAATTCAGGATATGATGATATAGTTAAATTAAATAATTTTTCAGCATTTGTTAATTCTTGTTTTTCAATTTCAAGTTTTGTTAATTCATCACGATAAATTTTCATTAATTTTAAACCTTGTGGTAATTCATCAGCATTTTTTATTGAACCAGGACCATGACGAGCAAATTTATCAGCAAATGCCGCAATAGATTTTCTTAAACGATCAAGTTGTATAAGTGTTATTTCAGTAAAACGACTTTTAACACGTTTTAAATTAACATCACGATGTTTTGAATAAAGAAATATTTCATTCCAACGACGATTCAATGAAAGAAGTATTAAATTTTCTTCTTCACTAGTCTAGAAAATTATATATATATATAAATTATTTTTATCGATGATAAATAAATATTATCTAACCTTTTGATTATAACTTTCTAATAAATTATATTTATCTTTAATATCATTAATTTTAGCTTCGATAACATCTGATTCACTTTGAATTTCAGCAATAGTTCGTAGTACAAATTTTAAATCTTCAAGTGTATCAGTTGATCGTTTAAGATTATTTTCATATTCCTAAATAAAAATATTTGTTTATTTTTTGAAAATAATTCAGATAAAAATTTTTAAAATAATTAACTTACATCAAGTTTATCACGTAATTCAAATAATCGTATTTTCGCTTCATCAGCAAGAAATTTACTAAACATATGTATAGTTTCTTTTGCATGTCCAATTAAATCCTTTAAAAATGATGTTAAATTTAATTGTGCAAAATCAAAATCTTTTGAACGATTCATTGTATTTAACTATAAAAATAAAAAATATTAAAAATTCTTTGTTTCTTTTTTTATAGTTTTTATTAATTATTTACTTCATCAAGATTTTTTTGATATTTATTTACTTCTTCATCAAATGTACCTAATGATGGATTTTTAGCAAAGAATTTTTCACATACAGCTAACTATAATATATATAAATACAATTATTAATTATTATTTAATTTATTTTTTTTTCTTACTTTATCTGTACGCCATAAATGTTTATAATTACGAAATTTAAGTAAAAATTTCTTCATATTATTAATTGTATTTTGTACAGCACCTTGTGTTGCTGAAGCTGTTTCATGTATTTCTGGAATATATCGTATATCATCATAAAATGTATATATATGTTCAACTTCTTGATTTGATGATGATGTTATTGGTGGTTTTGCACCAGTAGGTAATATTGCTGATGCTGTATCGAAATCTAATGTTCCTTGTCCACCTACAGTATTGCTTCCACCTGATGGTTTGTCGTATTTGACTGGAGCTACTTCGATACATGAACCATCTTTCCATCGATAGAAATAGCTTGAACTAAATTAAAATAAATGATAAATTAATATTCTATAATTGTTTTTTAAATATCATATTCAAGTTTGTTTCATTTTAAACAAACAAACTATAATAGTTCTTTTTTTTAAATAAAATGTTATTCGAGAATTGAATAAACAAGAAATTTAAACACAAGAAGAACACAGACATTTTTAATGTATGAAATAAAAAGCATATCTTCCTTAGAATAATCTATATTGCAACTAAAACTATATGATCTTTCACATATTTAATATTGTATATCACTATGGAATCTTATTATTTTAAGGGCTTAACTTATTAATTCTAATCGTTTGTCATTCAATTAAGGAAAACAAAAAAAAAAAAAGAAATTGCATTAATATTATATGCATCTTATAGATAATAACAATGTCGATTCGTTTGACCATATAATTCGAGTAGAGAAAGAAAAATAGAATAAATAAAGTAAAAACGCATAAAATCAATAAAATATTCTGTACACCATAAATCTTATCAGACTAATACACATATCAATGGTGAAAACATATCACCGCAAAACAACAATCGAAACCGGCAATATTAAATAAAAATATGTTCTTCTTTTTTTTTTTTTTTTCTTTCATTATCATTTTGATGATAATGCTTTTCCACATGATTCTTCATAAGCAACAGCTTCACGCATTTGTATTGCTTTATTACGTAAGTGTGTTAAATATTGTTGTTGATTATCAATAAGATGAATTAATTGTTTAGCATATTTTTCTCGATCATAATTCATATTTGTTGATAAATCAAGTATTATTTGATGATTAGTAACTGTTTGTGGTAATTCATCAATATATTTATTATGAGCTTCTAATGTTAAATCTTCAATTTCATGTGAATGTGCAATAGCTCGTTCAAATTTACGTTTTATTTGTTGATTTCCTATTAAATTATTATTATTATGTTGTTTTTGTTGTTGAATTTTTGATATAGTTGAACGTGATGATGGTAATGGTTGTGTAAGAAATTCATCAAAATATTCATCATCATCATTATTATCATCATCTTCATAAAGTGTTGGAAGTTCATCATGTTCATTATTAGAATGTTTATGATGTAATTCAATTCCACGTTGTTTAAGTTCATCAACATTTAATTCTTTAACACGATCAGCATAACGTAATGTATTTAATGTATGTTCAACATCACTATTTCCTGGTGATATCATTGCAATCATACATACTTTAGATTTTTCATCAATAAATGAATCACGTAAAACTTTTGTTAATGTTGAACCACGAAATGGTATATGTTCAGCATGACGACCTAATGAACGTATACATTCTTTTAATGTTAATAATGATTTATTTATTTGTGCACCTTCCATTAATGTTATTTTATCATTTGTTTGTGTATCACGCCCACGTTCACTTCCAGCTAAATCAATTAATGAAATTTTTCCATATTCTTTATTATTATTCTTTTTTTTTAATATTATTTGAAAAACAGCATGTGATCGTGATGAATGTTCATTAGCTGATGTTGTACCAGATGTACGTACACTCATTCCACGACGTATTAATAACATAACATCATTAACAGTTTGAACTTGTTCTTCTTTTTTTCCAACAACTTGTACTAAGTTTTTATGATCTTCTAATACACGTAAACGTTTTTTATCATTAAATAAATCAAATACTTTTGTACAATATATTTCAAAAAATGTACAATAAACATTATATTGATCTTTATTTGATGGTTTATTTAATTGATTAAATATATCATTTGCTGCTAATGCATAAATTCCTTTAGAAAAATCTACATTACGTTGACTTAAATCACCACCCATAGTATATGTTTTACCTAAAAAAAAATATAACTAGACTAAGTTTATTTGATAAATTTTTTATTAATTTACCAGAACCAGTTTGTCCATAAGCAAAAACCATTGGATTATTTCCTTGAAATAATGATTGTACCAATGGTTTAGCAGTAAAATTATAAACAAGTTCATTATTAGATGATTCATGAAAAGCATAATCAAAACGAAATTTTTGATTATCAATATATTTTGTTAAATCAACTTTAACTTTGGGTAAATGTACAATAACAAGATCTTTATTTGGTACTGTTAATACATCAATATCTTTTTTATTTAATTCTTTCTTTTTTATTGGTCTTTTACGTACACAAACACATATTTTTAAATCTTTTTGTTGATCATTTATTGTTAAAAGTTTTATATTAAGTTGTTGTCGATATTCAGCAACCATAGCTTGAAATTCCCATGCTGGTATTGAATGATCTACTTCAGATAATTTTTGACGACGTGCTTCTTGTTTAGCTCGTCTTTGTTCACGATTTGCAGCTATACGTTCAATTTCTTTAACAACTTTTGATTTATTTGAATCATTTGATGGTATGTATACATTTTGTTGTCTTGATGGGGATAAATCATTATTATTATATTGTGTTAATGTATTTGAAATACCTCCAGGTCTCGTATGTCTTGGAGTATTTTCATAATCATGTTTTATACGACGATTTGAATATGTTATCGTATTATCATTATGATTAATAGCACCATTATGTAATGAAGGATTTGTAACTGATGTAAATAAATTTGGATTTAATTGAATAATATCATCTAAATCAACTTCTTT
>JAJEKB010025088.1:30488-59111 GCA_022393335.1 Macrotrachela quadricornifera | reverse complement strand
AAATATTTAGAATAAAAATAATTACCTTGATGTTGTTGTTGTTGTTGTTGCTGTTGCTTCTGCTGTTGAACTGGTACATAAACAGTAGATACTGCAGGTACGAGAGGTATTAATTGATAGGAAGATGCAGCTTTTGTTACTGATCGTGGTGGGAGTGAATGATAATGACTATGATTATTATGATTATTATGTTTATGATGTGCGATAACAACCGAATGTGGACCATAACCAACAATATGTTGAAGGCCAGATGAATTTGTATATACATCCATCGTTAAATGATGAATGAGATTTCTATTATTTCAAACAAGAAAAAACTTCTAGATAAATATGAGTCAAGTGGAATTACGTATAAATTCTGAAAGTTTATATGTTGCTGTTCAATAAAACACCCACAGCCAACATACAATACATACAGAAAAATGAAAGGAAACGTACAGGAAACAAAAGAAAAGAAGAGAAAGAAAAAAAAAACAAAAACTAATAGTTGTCAATGAGTTACCATTGTCAGGTTTTGAAACGATGGAAATACCTTTCTTTCTTCTGTATTTATAACATATCCCAGTCGAAAGATGGCATAACTCATCTGTCGAAATAAGTTCATTAATTCTCTTCATAAAATAAGTTTATTTCAAAAGTATAAAAATTAATTTTTTTATAATTAAAAATTTTATTCTTATTAAATTCATCTCTTCGAAAGTTTTAATTAATAAAATGAATGAAACTATAATAAACAAACGATATTGATTTATGTAATAATTGTAGAATATATTATCGAAATGCTTGATTTAATATAGTTGAGTAACATTGTTGATACGGTAAAGAACTTCTAATTTAAACGATTTTATATTAAAAAAGTAGGTCATTTATTATTTAACTATCAATATTCTATTTATTTGAATATATTTTAAATCATTTAAATTTATTATTTTATTTATATGTCAATCATTTTTATTTATAATATTGTGCATTACTATTGTCACAGATTGACAGAATTTGAGTATAATCTTCATTAAAAGAAAAAAACTTTTTTTTTTCAATATATATATAATACAAACAAAGTTAGATGTATTTCAATTGTAATCGTTCCAATAGTTCACTCTTTAGTAATATTTCTTATCATTTTTCTTGAATAATATCTCATACATCTCATTAATATAAAAATAAACGATATTTGACTCAATTATTATTTCATACTATTGAGTAACATAGATGTAATGATGAATGCACATTCACAAAAAAAAAAAGATTGTTGTTTCTATGAAGAATGATTAATTTCAGAGGCGACGCGAAGAGATTGAAGCGAGGAGTTAATAGTGAAAATAGAGAAAGATCAAAAGAATTTCTTTTTTGATTTTGATTTTTGAGAAAATATTTTGCCGAAATTACCTAAGTTTCTTCAGAAACTAAATCTGAAGACCCTTTTTTGTGATCTTTCTCTTCGTTTTTTAAGAGAACTTCGTATGTTAACACCTAGTTTTCGAGCTGGATATCGACGAAACTGTGCCTCTAAAGTAGGAAATGCATTCCGAAATCACCCAAAAATATTAGTCATATTTTTTAAAGGTAGAACGATCCCTCTTCCTCATCCCCTCGGTCATGTCACCTTTGATTAATCTTTGTCTGATTATCAAAAAATTTCTCACCATCTATCAAATTTTTATTGTATGAAGCAGACAAACAATAGGTAATGGTATAGGAATTAATAATAAAACGAGAAATTTATTTCGAAAAATCTATATCGATAATCATTGAAAAGTTATGTATTCGAGTTTTGTACAAATACTTAATCGTTATTATTATTATCTTTTTTGATTGCTACAAAGAAAAATATTTGTAAAAAGAAAGTTATAGCGATCCTTAAAATAATATCATAACTACCTATATACTTCGATTTTATTCGGTTCAAATCAAGCATTCGAATAAACTTGTATTTAATTAGCTCTTTTTCTCTCTCCGTCTCGTTTTAAATCAACAAAAAAAGAAAAATTAGCCATATTCCTTCACTATGCAAGCAGTACGGTGTCATTGTAGTCGTAGTAGAAGAGAGCACTTTCTGTTAAAGTGTCTTTCACAACAGTTTTTTTCTTCACTCTGTCTTTTTCTTTTACTCAACTTTTTTTTTGACGGCGTTGTCGTCGTCGTGTGTCGCTGTTAACAACACAAACACGAAAGACATATATTATTTTGTACGGATTACAAACAAGTGATACACAGTTAATTGCCGATTGAATCGAAAACGATAGTTACTCAATATGAGTCAAGTTCAAATTAGACAAGTACCATTAGCAACATCAACGGATGCTCAACGAGTTGTTGGTTCATGGGTAAGAATTATCATTAAAAATATTAATTAATTCATTTGATTATTATTTATATTTTTTAATTATATATAGTTTCCAACTGGTTATTATGGACATTTTCGAGCTAAATCACGTGCTGATATATGCAACTATTTTCGTCAATTAGCTCGTCCTATTCCACCTAAAACATTTGTCGATCGACAAAGTGTAAAACTATAAATTTTTTTTTTATATTTCTCTATGATTATATTTATTTCTATTCTACAATTATAGGCTGAAGCTACTACTCATATGTTTTCTCGACATGATAATCGATTTAAATTTGAAAGTGATCCACTTGTTCGTAATACCCAAACGGTAACAGATAACTAAAATAATAGAATCTTATCAAATTTCTTTTTTTTTTTACATATCTTTTATCTAAAGGGTTTTGGTAAACGAAAATCTAAATTGAATCTACGTGGTGAATTTGATCCATTATTTGTTAGTTGGGTACCAAAAAATGTTGATCGTAAAACATTTGTTGATGATGTTAAAATAACATCATATGCTGATGATTATAATCGTGATTCAAATCCAACACATATATTATCTGAAATAAAATCAACACAAATAATAAATAATGATAATAATGATAATTCTACAAGGCCATCTTCACCTGAAATTACTGTTTATTCAAGTGTTTATAAACATGGTCAACCAAATCAAGAACAATCTAAACAAATTCGTCGAGAAACATTTCAAAGATTTTTAACAACACGAACACGTCTTGTAGAACAACAACATAATCAACGTAGTACAAGTGTTGCATCATGTCTTGTATGGAATAATGCAAATGATGATAATAAACCTTCAACATCAAATGATAAAATGATTAATATTGTTGTACCTGTTACATTACAATCTCGTGTTATTCCAAATACTAATACAAATACATCACCACGTCAACGTGCACACAGTGCTGGACCTCGTCTAATGTCAACAATATCTGATCAATTACCACCACAAAAACCATTTCAAAGTCAATCAATGCAAATGTTTAAAACTACAATAGCAACAGCAGAACGACCACGTACAGCTACAACAACATCACGTGAACATTATTCAGGAGCTAATTTTGGCCTTAAAGTAGCACCACCTCCAAGAGCAACTACATCATTTGAACAAACTCATACAAATAGTATGGAAAGTCTTATTTCAAAATATATGTAAAAAGAAAAGAAAAGAAAATCAAGCTCTTCTTAAATAAAGAAACCTATATAAAACAAGTTTGTATTTCATTCATATGTAAATTTGTAATATCTTAAATTTTTATGGAAAGAAAAAATTAGTAATAATCGGTATCAATGCATTGATTGTTTAAAATGTCCAAAAGTTAAAAGCAAAGAATTTTGTTTTTTTTTTTATATGTATACATTTTCAAAAGAATATTAGAAGACATTATTTTTATTAGTAAAAAATAAATTTATTTATATCATACAATTTTCTAGTGATTATTTAATGCAAATCAATAAACTCAACAAGGTAATTGAGCATAATGAATAATATATATTAAGAAAGCAACTAAAAATCATTATTTTAAAATGTTTTTATCATATATTTGTATTTTATTTTTATTATTAATATTCATAATATTGATATTGTCATGTAATCCAAAAATTGATTGTGGTTGTTCAAATAAATCAATAATTATCTCAAAAATTATTGGTGGTGAACTAGTAGAATCAAGATTATATCCTTGGGTTGTATCTATTCAATATAAAAATTCTCATTTTTGTACTGGCTCTATAATTACAGAATCTCTTGTTATTACTGCAGCTCATTGTATATCTTCATTGACAATAATATCAGATATAACTATTGTTGCAGGTACGAATTTATTAACAGAAATTGGTCAAATACGATCAGTATCACAAATATATAAACATCCTAATTTTGATTCAATAAGAATGACAAATGATATATCTATATTACGTTTATCTTCACCATTAAATTTTACTAATACGAATGTAAGTTCAATCTGTTTAGCAACTTATTGCTATTGGTTGGGATACAATCGATGAAAATATTCTTATTGCATCAAATGAACTTCGTCAAATTACTATTCAAATATTTGATAACAATTCACTAGAATGTATATCTGTATTACGCGATTCAATAGTACAATTTTGTGCAGGAATAAGTTATGGAAGAAAAGGTAAATAATTGTCTATTCTTTATCAAATATCTTTTGATTAAATATGACAAATTTTTGTAGGTGTTTGTTATGGTGATAGTGGTGAATCATTAATGTTATTTATTAACAATCGTTGGTTATTAATGGGTATTATATCTGCTAGTTATGGATGTGCAAAACCTGGTTTTGCTAGTATATTTACACGAGTATCTGTTTTCAATGATTATATTGAATCGATTATTAACAGTGAATAATTAAGCAACATTATTCTCAGTATGAAGTAGAAATTTCTACGAATGTACTCATTTAATCCTAATCACGACATTTCATATCCTTGCATAATATATACTCAATATTCTTTTGATATGTACATTCGAAGATATTTATATTAAATAATACGCATAAAAGTACATTTACATATTGAGTACACTATAATTTAAAGAATATAAAAATTTTCTTAGAGAATATTTTATTTTAGAATATTTTTTATTCATAGATTATCGTCAAATTAACATCTTTGATTGGTACAAAAAATTAGTTTTTAAAATAGAATTAATGTCAGAAAGAAACCTAGAAAAATGAAATATTACTGAATAAAATTTATAAATGGAACTTATTTATTTTCATCAAATTAATTAAGACGATGATTTCAATGGTGAACACCAATAAACATCAGTAAAATACTGTGAATCAAATTCTTGTACATCTCGAATTTCTTCAATATTATCTAACATTTTTTTAACATCATCAATCAATTTTTTCTGTTGTTCAGGAGGTAATGCAGCAACAAAACTTGTTGATAACATTCTATTTATAGCTAAATCACGCGTCGTTCGTTGTACATGATGAAATTGTTTATATTGTAATGAAGAAAAAAATTTTTGATTATCAAAAGCTTGTTTCCATTCCATTGTTTTATAACGTGGTGCATTAGTTGGTTGAAAAGAATCAATATATTGAGATATATTTTCAGCCCATTTTCTTTCACTATAATTTGGTGAATTCCAAACAAGTATTAATAAACCATTAGGTTTTAAAACTCGATTTAATTCAGCAAGTGCTTGATGATTTGCAAACCAATGAAATGCTTGTCCACAAATAATTATATCAATTGTATTATCTTCAAATGGAATATGTTCAGCTGTTGCATCAATTATTTTTGTAATAATTGGAATATTTTTAAGATTTTCACGCATTGATGATACCGGTTCAATTGCAATTACTTCACGAGCATTAAGTGGACCTAATAAACGTGTTAATTTTCCAGTACCAGCACCAAGATCAATAATAATATCGGGATTATGTGAAAGTGATTTAATTAAATCGATAACTTCATTTGGATATGTTGGACGAGCTTGTTCATAAACTGTAGCTGCTTGTTCAAAACCTTTACTTGCAACAACATTCATATCATTTCTTGCCATTCTTTATTATTTATCTGAAAGAAAAATAAATAGATAAAAACATTTATAAATTTGTTTTGCTTATTCAATAGATATTTAGTTTAATGCTTCATATATCATTTTACAATGAATAAATAGTTTCTTACAATAAACATCAAAAGACAATCTGGCCTTTCGTTCATTATTTATTAAATTACGGCAAATGTTGGATGAGAATAGCAAAATGATAAAGATATTTTAAATGTTTATTATATATTCTAGAAGAAAATTTCAATATATCAATGTAAAGGATTTTCTTTTCTTATCATCTATACAAAAATTCATATTCATATTTAACATATAGTTAAATTTTCTATCAGCTAATCTGTATTCAATACATAGGAAAATTTTTCTGAAATTTATTTATGATTATTTGATTTTTTTCATATTACATAATCAAATAAAATACGCTGATATTCAACTTATTAATAATTATGATTTAATATCTTTGTCTTACAAATAATGTACATCACGAATGCATTAAGACCGCTTTCCTATGATGTCCTAGCGCAACCATATGTATAAATAAATGATTTCTATAGTGCTTTTACTGATATCTACGCATGAATAACATAGCAAATACAATAAGTACTTAATGAACATAATATGTATATTGTGAAAAAGAATATTTCAAAGAGAAAGGTATCGTTTTCTACTAGTTAAGTGGACTAAAACCTTATGAGTTCCACATTTTAATTATAAAGAAATTGCACTAAAATGCATTTTCAATCGATTCAAAGGAATATAATTTAATTAAATATTGTACGAAACTAATTTTTAATTTATTATTATTAAATAATAACATTTTATAGAATTTTACTCTATTCGCGTCATGAATTTTCATCAAATAAATAATCAAAAAAATGTTATCATATTGTACTGCACATGAAATATAAATCAAAACTGAGAGCGATGTTAACATAACTATCTCAATTGTTTTTATATAAGAAAATTTATTAATAGAAAAAGATCTTTTCAGAATATTTGGCATTTCATATCTGATATAGTCATACGATTATATTATGTTAAAAGAATTTCCTACAAAACTATAATATTTTTTGAGAAATTAAAAATAGAACATATATTCTATGAAAATCCTACAGTCTATAATAACAAAATCTTACATTTTCTATAGTATTTGTTTTATTTATACTCTCATTATAGGACCCAGTTAACTATTTATAGATGTAATCGATTTCAATTACTTCAAAACTAAGAAAAAAAAATATTATTTTTTCTTTTTTCATTCTTAAAAATTTCTTAAAACAATTTTTCTCATTTGTCATATACAATAAAATAACACAATTGTATACAATTTTGGCTTTATTTCAGTTTTCTTCTCTCTCTCTCTCTGCTGGTAAGACACATAATGATGACAACTGTTTAAGCAGATAGGCACAAGATACAAAGTAACAAAAAAAAAGGAGCAAGAAAAAGAAAATTCAAAGTATACAATATGTATCAAGAAAGATTGTATTCAATTGTTCTTCTCAGTTCGTTTTTTTTCCAACCTTATTTTTATATGTTGAAATAGAAATCAAAGAAAAAAGTAAAGAAATAAACGAAAAACAAAATAGCAGAAAAGAAAAAAACAGACTTCAATTACATAATCTCCAGTGAATCACTGCACAAATAAGATAATCATATCGTTTTTCCTTTATGTCAAATGACTTTTGTTTGAATGTTGAATGCAATCATTCATGAACACCATATTTATTCATTTGTAATAGATGATAGTAGTCATCATAAATGAAGTCTGATGTATATCCACACTGGAGTTTATTCACCGTTTTCTAGAAAATAAAATAAAAGATTATTATATAATTGTTTAAATAATGCAAAAATGTAGATATTAATTAGATTGAAATTAAAAAAAATATTTTTTTTCATACTTTTTTTATATATTGTATTTGACTAACAGAATTTATTTAACTTACTTCGATCCAAAAATAAGATCAGCATCTGGAGCACCTTTAGGTGGCATATATTTTTGTTTTTTTTCTCTATTTAAATTTAAAGCTGGTGCTGGTTGTATGCGATTCGTAACATTCATCATTAATTCTATAATAAAAAAAAAAAGAAAACTATTGTTTAGAAAAACAAAGAAACAAAAACCTTGTTCATTTTCTTGTTGTTCCATTCGTGTTGACATATTAAGTGTAAGTATTTTCAATCGAGCTTTTTCTTCACGATCAGCCTAAAAACAAATTTTATTTTATTAAATAAAATTATTCTATAAAAACAAACTTGTTCGCGAGCTTTTAATCGTAATGCCATTTCAGATGTACTTGATACAGCCATATCATAAAACTAAAAGAATTTATTTTAAAATTTCCTAATTCAAAAATTGTTTTCTTCATATATTACTAGAGGTTTATTATTCTTCTTAAGCATAACTACAAAATTAACTGTTTCTGATTTTTTAACAGTATTTTCACCTTCATCATCACCATCGCTATCTAAACAAAGAAAGACAAAAGAAATACTAAATAAAGAAATATATAAAGAATAAATACGTGAAATATTTATATTTGTTGTTGTTGTTGATGGTACTTTAGTCTTTCGTAAATGAATTGGTACAGGAATATCAGGTGCTGGAATTTTTGTCATATCACTTGAACGTTGCTATTTAATTCATAAAGAAATAAATATATTTTTTTTAATTATTTTTAAATGAAAACTTACAGCAACAGATTCAGCAACTAATGCATCAAATGCTTTCATAAAATCTGCATCTTCTTCACTAACAACTTTTTTACGTTCAATTGATTTATCTTTAATAGGATTATTTTCATCATCAAAACCATTGTTATCATTATCATCTGTATCAAGACATTCTTCATCACCTCCACTACCACCACTTGTTCGTTCAACACTACCACCACTTGGACGAGAACGACGAATACGTGCATTTCCATGATGTTCATCATCATCATCATCATCATCATCGTCTTCTTCTTCATTATTTTCTTCTCGATCATCCTCATCCTAGTTTTTATTTAAATAAAGAAAAGAGAAAGATTAAATATAGAATTAGATTCAATATTTTTCGTCTTACTTCTTCATCATCTTGTTGTTGTTGTCGATTAGGTCGATCATCATCATCAAGATTTCCTGAGGGTGCTTCTTCATCTTCAGTAATTGGTGCTAAATTTGCATCACGTAATGGATATGTTGTATCTTTTGATGTTGCTTTAGCTTGTTGTTCATCTATACAAAATAAAATATATTGAAAATTTTATAATTTGTAAAATTCATTTCTGTGTAATTTTTCGATATGATAAAAACTACAGTAATATCGGATTAAAATTATTATGCAGTTTTGCAACAATAAAATACGATATCTTAGGTCCGAAGGAAAGGATTATTCTAGTTTAATGATCTCTATATAACCAAAATATGAATTCAAAAGAGATGAATCATTTCGAATGATTCGAGATAGACACGTTTTGATCTAAATCAATTTTAATTTCAGATCATTACTGGTGATTCTAACTCATACAATGTGATAGGAATTTGACCATTCTAAATTGTAACATACATTGAAATAACTAATTTTTTGTTGTCTAATATATTTGTCAATATTTTAATTCTATTTAGTGTTTTTACTATATAAATATAAACTTACTTATTAAACTAATAAATTCTTTTTCCATATTTTCCACTTGTTCACAAGCTTTTGCATATGAATTAGCTTTATTAAATTTTGGTCTTAAATCCATTACACATTCATCAAATATATGTTCAATTTCAAGTGGAAATGGATAGGTTAATGCATTCCATACTGCTTGTTCTTTTTTAAAACAATAATATTTCTAAAAATAAAAAATAATTTTTAAACGAACAAAAAAACAAATTTATTTTTCTAACTTGAAAATAAATAAGAAAACAATCCAATCGTTTTTTACTTGTACCACGATCAAAATATTGACCACAACTATCAAGTAATGTACAAACAAGACGAATACGAAATAAATGTTCAGGTGGATCAATATCACTTATTTCTGATGCTTGAAAAATAGTAAAATTTTATTTAATAAAATTTAAAAAGAAAATAATTACTTTCATAACTAACTCCATATGTTATTAATAAATATAATGTACGAAATATAATCAATGAATCAACAACACGATAATTATACATTTCACCAAGATATTTAATCATACATAAACGTCGTTGATTAAATTTTGGAATGTTTATCTTTAAAAATTTAATATTACTTTTAATTTATTTAAAAGAAAAGTTTTTTTTTTAGTTTTTACTTCAAGACCTGAACGTATATCATCAAGAACATTATCAAGTACTTCAATAGCTACATCATCCTATTGAAAAGAATATATTAAAAAAAAAAATTAAAAACATTTTTTATTATTAATTTACTTACATAAAAATGTGATAA
Organism: Macrotrachela quadricornifera; assembly: GCA_022393335.1. Taxonomy (NCBI): domain Eukaryota; kingdom Metazoa; phylum Rotifera; class Eurotatoria; order Philodinida; family Philodinidae; genus Macrotrachela; species Macrotrachela quadricornifera. Next base: position 48,790 of record JAJEKB010025088.1, on the reverse strand, counting down.
ACCTGAAAGTATACTAGCAAGACATTGAATTGAATTAAATTTAACATTATTTGGTGCTGCTAAACATTTTATAGCATAAGAACGAAATTCTAAATCTAACCAATTGAATTTACGAATTTGACGAAGAACCTATATGATAAAAAATTAGTTTTTCTACAAATCACATTTGTTTATAATATAAAAATAATTCCTACAGAAATGAAATACTAGTATACTAGTTCTGCAGTAGACTTCAGTTTTATGGATAGAGATATGCGAAATTGAGATTAAAAATAACTTTATCGAAACTATATGATATTCTAAACTCTGCCACTTGTCATATAAAATTTTTTCGTATATCATAAATCAATCTTTATGAATATCATGTAATATAATATCGAAAAACACATCATAATTAGAGATATACGAAATCAGTGCTGAAATGAGAACTTATGCAAAAAAAAATTTCGAAACTAAAACTCAAGTTTATAGTAAAATATCGCGTGGTGCACAATGATTTTAGTCGTGATATGAATAATAATACCTTTTCAATAGTAATTTTATTAAGATCTTTAAAAAGTAATCTTCGAACATATTCTTGTATTGGTGAACGAATTTTTTTTTCAATTTCTCGAGTTTCTGGTGGATTACAATAATAATAAGCATTTTCAATTTGTGTTATATATCGACTATCTAATGTTAATACTGCTTTTTTACGCATTAAAATTTCCTAAAAATAAAAAAACATATTTTTTAAATATTTGTTAGAAAAAAATTTTACAAGCATAATTTCTGTTCGTCGATGACAATCAGGACTACGATAAAGAAATCTTCCACATGTTTCTAATAGATTACAACACATTTCAATATTATGATGACGAAAATCACTTAATAAAGTTTTTAAACAATTCAAAGCTTCAGTTTTAGGAAAAACACTAAATTTGACAAGTTCACCAATAAAACGAACAGTTTTTATTTTTGATTCAATATATATTTGATCTTTACGTCTTATATGTGCACGAAATTCATTTTTTAATAAACGAACTAATTCATTGCCTATTTCAGGCATAACTGGATATAATGTTGCTATTAAACGTGAATAAAATGGTAATAAATGTAAATATGTACGTTGAACTGTATATAAAGCTTTTATTAAACGTTTACGATTTTGTTTTGTATTTAAATTTGTTGCAAAATCACGAGCAGCCTAAAGAAATAAAAATTTTTATTTTTAAAAAAGTATTGTCGTTTTTTAATTTACTTTATCAATCATTTCACGATTAACACATGTTGGTAATTGAGTTACAAATACATCCATCATTAATTTAATATTATTTGCTCCAACATCTTCTTCAGTTCCATCTAAAATTCAAAGATATTAAATTGAATAAATATGTGATTATGAAATATTTATTACCTTCAATATCAGCTAATGTTGTATCTTCTTCTTCACCATCACCAGTTGATGTTACTTCAAGAGCTTCTTTTTCAATTTCTTGTTCAATTTGTACAGCATCGAGTGTCTCCGTTTCTTTTTTTTTATTAAAAAAACGAATATTAAGATAAAATTATAGAGATATGATTTTAAACATATACCTTCAGTTGTTGTTGTTGCTGGTGTTGGTGTAGGTGGTTCACGAAATGCATAACCAGGAAGAAAAAGTTTTAAATCAGGTATATCTTCATAAAATTGTTTTGTTTCACTATCTTCCCAAAGTGTATTACCGCCAAGATCCTTATCAAAATATATTATTTTATAGTTTTGGATTTATTTTAATATCTATAATACTTACATCATCAGGTCGTCCAGGAATATAAAAATCAATACCAGTACGATCGCTAGTCTTTTTTGAAACTTCTATAAGAATATGAGAAAAATTATTGATTTTTTTTTGTATGATGTTGAATTATTTTCATAGAATAAAAATTTTAGATGATGTCAATACAATTATAACAAAAAGTTTGTTTATACTGTCTATCTTCTCATTTCAATATGAATAGATTATTAAAAACTAAATTCTAACCTTCAACAGGTAATTCTGGCATTGTTTGTTCTAATAAATCAGCCATTGTTTCTGTATTTTGTAAAAGTTTTTGAAATGTTGTATTAGCTTGTTCATATTTATCTTTTATTTCTTGATTAATTTCACCACGATTCTAAACAATAAAAAAAAAACGAAATTACTTTGTTTTGTAAAATAATAAAGTCTCAGAATAATAAAATTGTGTATCCATATGAAACCCAAATAAAAATTTCTTTCATTATCTATACAAATCTCAATAGATAAGAAAGATGGATATATAAGTCATATTCGCCTTTAAATTCATCATTGACTTTAAATACTTACTTCCATAGTTCTTTTCATTAATTGTTCTTGTTTTTGTAATTGTTTATATTCTTCAACAAGATAAATTGATAATTTTTGAAAATAATCATTTAACATTTGTCTTATTTGTTGTTTCAATTCATTTGAATGAAATAAACTTTTATTCGTTTCATCAATATTTTCATTTAATTTAATAATTAATTTATGTATTTTATTTGAAAATATCTCAGCATAATCTTCACCACATAAACGACAAAAACTAATTAATATTGTTAAATTAGAAAAATCTTTATCATTATTTATTAATGTTGTTAATATTAATAAAAGATGATTTATTGATTGATTTATTGGTAATACATGTACAGTTATTAATTCAGCAAATAATCTTAAATCAACTCGAACTTTTGATAAATTATCAGTTAATGTTTCTTTGTGTAAAACTTTTAACCAATTTTCATAGAGTGACATAGAAAAATCCGGATAACGTTGATGTAATAATGAACATATTTGAACTGATGTCCATACATCACTCATTTTTAATTTTGCTTCTGTTAATGCTGTTGCTACTTCAGATATATAACGTGTTAAATTTAATGTTTGCATATCACGACAAAGTGCATCACGTTGTTGTTCAGTTAATGTACGTAAACGTTTTATAAATGGAGGTATACGTTTTATACTTGAATCTAAACGTGTCATTGCTGATTGTTGTTGTTCAGCATTTAGACGATTTTGTTCAGCATGAAGATTTTGTTCACGAAGTTCTTGACGTTGTTTTAAACGATCATTACGTTCATTTAAATAAATTGTTACTTGTTGACGAATTAAATCAAGATTTTCTTCAGGAGGTGGTACAGGTGTTGAAGGAACTGGTACTTCTTCAATTGGAGTTTCACTTAATTTTGAATCTTCAATTGGAGGTGTAGCAATTGATGGTTCAGATTTTGGCTCAATTGGAATTGAAGATGTTTCAACTAAATTTCGTAATTAAAGAGTATTTAATTAATAGAATTAAAAGAAAATTTTTTATGTTTTAAAGTTTTATAATTCAGATTGGTCCTATAGACATTTGTAGAATATTTTATAAAGTTTGAAATTATCATCACAATTCATAATAGTCAAGTTCATAAAATTCTTCATTGATATTCAAAATATAATACACAATATAGTGAATCAGTGATCCGCTATAAAGGTTCGATGATAAAAAGAGAGAAAATGAAAGACTGCTCAATACATGTTTTAATGTCATGAAGATTAGACACAATAGATTTCTATTTCACAGTAAAATATAAGTTTTTATAATAGTTCAAATGAATATAATATGTTAAATATGAATTAGTCTCGAATAGACAAAAAAAACTTTACCGATAGTTTCTGGTTCTTTAACTAATACTGGAGAACTTGTTTCAGATTCTTGTTTTTTTGTTGGTTTCTTAACAACTGATGTATTACTTTTATTATTATTAATATTATTATTATTATTTTCAACAAAATTTCCTTTCATATGACGAGGTGGTGGATTATAATAATGATTTCCTCCTTCATAATTATTTCTATTCGATGAATAACGTTTCGATGAATTTGAACCACGATCATAATTTGATTGTGATTGATCATACGATTCATATTCATAACCACCTGTTGAATACTGATGATGACCGTAATTATAATCATCATAATTTTGTTCATAACCTCCACCGCCACCACCACGACGTGGTGGTTGTCGAGCACCCCAACGAGTATTATTGGATCGATTACTCATTAATAACTAAATGTAATTAAAAGAAAAATATATTCATAAATATATAAAAGAATAAAACAGTACAAAAATTACTTTTATTATTTCAAAAATATTTTACAGCAAGAAAGTTTATAGCATAATAAGAAATAATGAAATATCTAAAAACCGAATATATATATATATATACATATTCAAAATTGCAGATTATTTAAGTAACAGACAAAACAAAAAACTAAGTCGAATTTTTTATCAATGGATATTTATATCTACCAATAGTTATAAGAATTTTTTATGAATTTGCAAAAGCGTCCTCTATTTTTTTTTGCTATAAAAATAACAGAAAAAAATAAGTGTTAAAAGGTCAATTTGTATTTTCTAATCCTTTTCATTTAGAGACGATAAATAGGTGTCGATAGAGGTCGATAAATAAAGCTGGAATCTAAAATAATTTCCTCTGTGGAATTTATATCAACGAAGGATAATATAACGCCTAGATCTCACTGGTTTTTATCAGTCAACTTAATAAACCGATTAATTAGATATTGAGATATCATGACGAATATAAAATGTTAAATAGGCACTTATGATTTGTTTAACTTTGGAAAGGGATTTAAAGTGATGCAATAGAATTATAGTTACTCATCACGAAACGATGAGAATAGTTGGGAAAAAGTTGATAGAAAACCCATTCGATTAAACTTACGAATGAGCCATAAAGAATTGCGCTGCTTGTATCATTCATATTTCCCTTCTAATATTCCCACAATTACAACACTTATCAAAATATAGCGCTTGAAATTCTACACAAAAATGACATATTCTATTTAACACATATAATTTCCTTCATTTTCTTGAATTAAACTTAATCATACAGTAAAATCAAAGTACAGAATAATAAATTTTGTCTTTTTCGGAATAGAATCTTGTGAAACAAATGAACATATTAGCAAGATATTACCCGATCTCTCACACACCATCATAATATACCATTCTTCTTCCTGCATTCACTTTCAAGCATACTAATAGCGAAATTCTTTGTAGATCATTCATTCCATTCCTAATAAAAAAAAACAATTCTTTAAATCTTTCTTTAACCTTTATTCGAATGATTTTTCAATGAGCCAGACAAAAAAAACAACAAGAAATATAGACAAAGAACAAACTCACAGGTTTATACATAATATCATTCAGGAAATAATCAACACAAGAAAAAAAAAGGAAAGGAAAACAACAAAAAAAAAACAATGAGAGAAAAATATTGAAATATCTTCACAGAAGAATATTCAATTAATAAACAAAGAAAACAAAAAAAAAACACAGATAACAATTCGTTCATATATTCTTATTTATTTATTTTTTTTGAGTTAGTTTTGTTAAATAATATAACGGATATGAGTAATATGTTTAAAAACAATCTGTACAACAATTGATCAATGGCATTAAGGAAGACGAATAATACACATGAAGAGTAACAAATTGAACAAAGAAAGATAAAAGAGTAAAATTCAGACACACATATCAGAACAAAGTTAAAATATCTTAGTATTTCTTATCTTTCTAATTCTCAATGAATTTTTTTCTTATCCGAATTTGACAAAAAAACAAAAAAAAAATAATTATTTACGTTTTACTTTTTTTTTAGACGAAAATAAGTTAAGCAAGAGAAAGAAAGAAAGAGTAGTAGAAAACAAGAAAATATTTTATTCTATACATATATATCTATCACAACACTGATGTTAGACGAAAATCACTGACACTAGATGAACGTTGTATTGGTGATGTTTCTGTACCTGATTTATTCATATCAACACCACGAATTTGTGAACAAACACGTTCAAGTTCATTAGCTAACAACATATAATCAAGTAGTTTTCTACAAAAAAATAGACATTGAAAAATATTCGATATTGAAAAGTTTTTTCTTACTTTGTTAAAACAGAATTTTTTCTTTGTTCTTCTTGTAATTCATCAAATAATTCAATTTTACTTCGTTCACCAACTGGTGATACAATTGGATGTTCAGCTAGTTCAGATGATGATGGACGTTCACTAACATCAGGTTTAATCATTGCCTATTTATAAATAGATTTAAAATCGTTCGTTTTTTTTTATAAAACATGTATATTTACCAGTAATAAATTATTAAATGAATCCGAACAATGTTTTATTTGTGGTAATTTTCCATCACGAATACGATCCCATTCATCACCATTTTTCGGAAGTATACTATTTGTAGCCTAAAAAGGTAAAAATTATTTATCATCTAAAAGAACTTTCAGTTACTATTTTTGTTCTGACTATACAGTCTATCAATTTTTATTAGTAACATTACGAATAATATCTTAATTCAAGTTTATCCTTTTGTATCAAGAATGAATGTTTGATTTCATTTACAGGATAAAATCTCCCACTATCGAATTCCAGTTTTTTTTTTGACACATGTATTACATTATTATAGAAAAATATCTCATGAAATTAATTTATATAAATCTTACCGCAACAAAAATTGTCAGTGCTAATGAAAAAACATCTGCTTTTGGTAAACATTGATATTTTTGTTGGAGAACTTCTCTTGCTAAATATCTTGAATCACCTTCTTCAACAAATGGATCATATATATCTGTAACATGTCCTAAATCTCCAATTTTATAAATAATATTTTTTTCTAATAGTAATTCATCATTTATTGATATAAATATATTATCTGGTTTAATATCTAAATGTACTAAATTTTTTGAATGAATAAATGCTAAACCATTAGCAATATGTAATAAAATTTTTCGTAAAGTTTTTTCATCCATATAACAATGTCGATTATGGTTATCACGTATACGTTCAGATAAATTTCCTCCTAAAAAAAAAAAAATTTCACACATTATAAATTAAGTGTGAATAATACATATGTTTCACATATGTGATTGATTCTACTCACCATTACAAAATTCACTTTGAATATACATATGATCATCTTCTGCCCATGCTGAGTAATATTGAAGTATATTTGGATGTTTAAGCACAGCTTGTGCACAAACTTCTTTCCAAGCAAGCATTCTAAAATATAATATTTTTTTGAAAATATAAAAATTTTTTTTGTTTTGTGACATACTCAAATGAACTACCAGCTATAGGACGTTTTGATTTTTTTATTGCATATGCACAACCATCAAGACGATTAACACATAAATAAACATTACCAAATTCACCTGAACCAAGTAATGATTGTGTATGAAATTCTTCATTAAATCGATGAACATTACATTGTTTTAATGCTAAACGCTGAAAGGAAAAGAAAAAATAAAATTTAATATTAAAAAGAAAACTGAAATTTTTTATACTTTTTTTCTTCGATAATTTTCTTCAAGATTTTCTTCATCAAAAAGTCTGAAATTCAAAAAAACAAAATTCAATTTCCTTTCTTTTATTTTATTTTTCGTATTAATTTACAATTGTTTTAATGATGAACGTTTCCTTTTTTGTGGTTTACTTCCATTTGTTGAATTCAATGTCATAAACGGATTGACATTACATTCCTAAATATAATTATATTAGTTTTCATAGTTATATATTCATCTTTCTTACTCGTCGAATTGGTACTGGTGTAGATTTATTAAATAATGGTGAACAACTATTTAATGTTTGTCTTTTAATACGTTTTATTGAAAAATGATTATCTTGTTGACAAACATTAACATCAATCATTTGTAATTTTCTATTAGCTGATAATGGTGTTTGTTGTACTGTTGTTCTTATAACAACAGTATGATGTGATGATGATGATGGTGGTGTACGTGTTGTTAAACGAGCTAATGCTGTTGTTATAATATGATTTGTTGATTTTGAATTTCTTATATGTATATCATTATCATTATTGTCATCATCAACAAATAATTTTCTTGGACGAAGATATAATGGTGATGATTTATCAGTTGAATAACGATGAGATGATGATTTAGGCATTGGTTTTATTTTTTTTAATGATATCTGAAGTGGATTAAATGTATATGAATGATGAATAAAAGAGATGAAATGAACGTAACGTGAAAAACGATCTACCACAATATTTAAAGGAGGAGAAAAAAAAAATGATAGAAAATGAATAGACCGCGGATATTCAATAGATACGATTGGTTAAATCACGTGGTAGAGAAAGAGAAAAAGGAAAGGGAAAAGAAAAGTTGGCTCTATCTCTATGGAATGATTACGATGAATATCGATAGATAAGATAATTCTTTATGTGACAATTTTTAACTTGGCATTTATTTAAATTTTAAATTATATATAGGAGATTTCTTAATGGAAGTCTATCATGTTCATTCTATAAAAATAAAGATCTAGCAAATTATATTGATTTATATAGGAAAATTTGAATATAAGGTTTTCATATATTTGAATAAATGTTTCTTTTTTAAAAATCGTGGTTAGAATGAGGTTTAATTGATCTTATCAAATTGATATAATGAAAAAACAAAGATTTTTTTTTTGATATTTCTATTTGATTGTTTTAAAGAATGTCACATCATAAATTACAACTATCTCTTTGATAAAATGATTATGTTTTTCTCTTTGTTTATTAATTAGTCTCATATTTAACATAAATTGATACTTGTCTATTGTTGCCGACAAAGAGTAAAGATCAAAAAATTAACTCACACATAGACAACGAAAATAAAAAAAGAAGAAGAAGAAAAAGAAGGGAGTGATGTTTAACCGGAAACATCTCTCACACGGTGTATATACTCAATTCTCTCTTTCGTGTCACAAGTCATGTTAGATATCGACTAATCAGTCAATAAGAGTGCCGACAACACCCATCTAATTGAATGGGTCATCGTCCTTATAAACGTTTATATCTCTTTTTTATGAAGCGCGCAGTTAACACATTGTTATACATATATAGAAATTTTCGTTGTTTTTTCTCTTTTTTTGTTAATTAGAGAAAACAAAAATGTGTCTAACAAATTTTTGAATATTTGTATATGATTATTTTTATCATATTAGAACATTTTATTTTTTGTTTTTAATATAACGGATATTGTTCGTTAGAAAAATACAATAATTGAAACAAATTTCAACCGGCCATAAATATTATTCAGGCATATAGAGATATAGGTAGTCTGTCTTTAAAATAGGTCATATGAGTATGTGAAATATTTCATAATGAATATTGATTCTTATTTTTAAATTATAGTCATTGAACAATTTCTAGACAGTTGCCTTGAGTTTTCTTGATAAGAGAAGCCGTTAGATGACAAATGTTCATTAATGTTTTAAAAATTAATCACTGTTTTTCTTTATATCATAAATCATTTGTCTATAGAAAACAAAAATAAAGACATTCTCACGAATATGGATAACAATTAATATATGAATTGTAATTTTTTCTTTGTCATTTTTTTTGGTGTGATTAGGTGGTTTATCTAAATTCTATCCGATAATAAGATTTTTTATGACCATTTTTGAAAAATATGAATCTTTAAAAATTTGATTGAAGTGTAACAATTGATTTTTGAATTAATGATTAGAAAGAAAAGGATAGATTGTATTTTTCATTGCTCAAGTTCATTTTCAACTTTTTTTGGATATTAATATTCTTATTACTTAAAGTGTAAAATGTTTTGGTCATAAAAGAGAAGTGACAAAATTTTTTTTTCCATTGACATCTAAGAAATCTCTCGATATTTTTGTTAATATGGATACAGTTAAACTGCATTTTAATGTAATTTGATGTTATCTATAGAAAATCTATTTATAGATAATTGTTTGAAACCTACAGGTTTGTAGAGAATGAGAAAAGGTATCATTTGAAAAATGATACTATTTCAAATTGTTTTATTGTTATGATCATTTTATTCATGATGACTAAGCATTTTACAAATAAAATATGTTTGTAACGTCTGAACCGAAATATCGTTTTCTCGATATTTTTATTTGATTTGATAGGGTTCGGTGAGTTCTACAGGAATATGGATATCAAATAATCTAGAAAATAATATTTCACTCCAGATGTTACACGTGTATTTTGTTTTCGAGAAGATGTAAGATATATGATGCTGAATTATCATGAATAAAACAATCATAACTACAACATATAGTTTGAAATATTTTTTTCAAATAATAGTTCTTATAATTCTCTAGAAAATGGTAGAAGTCAATTAATCATCTATAAGTATATTTAATATAGATAATGTCAAATTACAGACAGAGATGAACATTTTTGAAATATATTTTAGTGATAGATCAAACAAGATTCTTTATTATGTCAATATTTTTAAATTTTTGTCCATTTTCAAATTGTATTTATTTACAAGTATTGTATTTCAACATGTGATGTTGCTACGATATACATATGACAGCTTTTTAACATAAAAAAAACTTACGAAATAATCATCTTTTCTATATAAATTCTAATTTCGTTGTCATTAAGAAAACCTAGCGTGTTTTTTTTTAATGGACGGGATTCATTTTCGCTTATTCATACTGTCATATATGCATCAATGATTTTTCCTACATCAATATTAGAAAATAATGTTCGAAAATATTTTTATGAAAAGGTAAACGAATTTATTAGGTATTTTTAGTAATACAGTCCAATAGACGGTAATTATTCTAGTCTATCATAGGAAATCTTTTATTGTTTTTTTTGGTTGAAACACAATTCAATCACATCATATATTTATATTTTACATATGCCGTATGAGTCATATTAAATCAAAAACTAATAAATATCAATAAAAGAAACTACTCAAATAAACATAAGCTTAACAAACCTCTTTTTATTTAGTCAAAATTTATTAGAAAAAAAAGAGTAGATTTCATTCAATACACTGGCGAACTCTACAACTTGAATTCAATTAGACTCAAAATATTAATTTAAATATATATGTAAGAGCAAAACTTTATTGTCATCTTTTTCAGCTTTTTTTTTATTTTGTAAAAGTTTGCTTCAATTTTTCAAAAGTTCAATTTTGCCTGATACATAAGTATAATTGAGAATTTAGTTATCAAAATAATGATAGTTTATGACTTAGAATTAATCGTTGTATTTTTCATTTAATCTCAAGTTTTACCGAAGAAAGAATAAGGTCATTAACAATGTGAGTATGTTATAAAATATCACAGTAAATAGTTATTTGTTCTGTTCGTTCTAGAAATAATATATTCTTTATGTTATTTGTTTTTTTCAAAGTCGTACATGTAAATAAGTGAGTAGATAACATATCATCTAATTATGATAATTTTTTATAAGAATAGGAAATTATTATATTAATTTTCATATTTTCTAGCGGCCTCTCTTAGATAAAGTTCTAATTCGATAGATTTTATGTTTGTTTTTTTGCTTTATGAGTCATTGAGTCATCAGACCGATCGGTTGGTCGGTCGTCCAACCGGGCGCGCCCATTCTGCATATTCTTGTGTTTTTTGTTTATTTATTTCTCATATTTTCTGGAATGTCTAATATAATAAAAACAAAAAAAAGCAAAAAAAAAATTCTTTTTTTTTCTATCTTATAGATAAAAATAAAAATTCGTCAATTATTACCCAGTATTGACTATATTTAACGGATTTCAAGCGAAATTATTTATCGTGTTCTATGTTTCTTTTTTTATTATTATTGAATATAAATTTAGCAATACATAATGGGCGATAGGAGAAAGTTACATGGTAAATTTATTATGATTATATATTAATATTGAATAGTAATATTTATATTTTTAGGAGAAATTGAACGTTGTTTAAAAAAAGTAGCAGAAGGTGTTGAAACATTTGAAGATACTTGGCAAAAAGTAGATAATAAAAGATCTTTAAAATATTTTTTTTTTAAATAAATTGTATATAGGTTCATTCAGCACCTAATCATAATCAAAAAGATAAATATGAACAAGAATTAAAAAAAGAAATAAAAAAATTACAACGTTTACGTGATCAGATTAAAGCATGGATGTCATCAACAGAAATCAAAGATAAAAAAGCTTTACAAGAAGCAAGAAAAAATATCGAACAAGTCAGTTAAAATAAATGAAAAAGAAAAGATTTCATTTATATATATATTAATTTTTTTTTTCAAGCAAATGGAAAGATTTAAAGTTGTTGAACGAGAAACAAAAACAAAAGCATATAGTAAAGAAGGTTTAGGAGCAGGACAAAAACTTGATCCACAAGAAAAAGAAAAAGAAGAATGTACACAATGGATAACGGTATATAAAAAAATTTCAATATTTTTATTTTTATTTCGTTTTTTTCTTTTGTTAGGATGCCATACATGAATTAAATATTCAAAATGATAAATTCGAAGCCGACATTGAAATATTATCAGCGTCTTTAAAAAAGAAAAAATCTGATAGAGATGTAAGTTTATTCTGTATCATTCAACTATAATAAAGATACAATACTCTGAAATAAATATTGAGGAATTTTATGAATATCATATTCAATCTATAAATGTATTTTGTATTAATTAATATTTTTATTTTAATATTTGTTTATTTTTTATCTATAGAAACAAGAACGTCTTGAAGAAACAAAACATTCAATTGAAAGACATAAATTTCATATTGAGTCACTTGAAAAAATTTTACGTGCAATTGATAATGATGCACTTGATCTTAAACCTATACATAATTTACGAGCGGATATTGAATATTATGTTGAATCTAATCAAGAATCAGATTTTAAAGAAAATGAATTAATGTATGAAGAAATTGATATGGATAATTTAAACACAATTATGGCACCAGTAATAGCAGTACCAACAACACAATCTCATCCACCATCATTATCTAATGGTAGTACAAGTAACAGTTTAAATTCAAATACAACAACATTAATGGATATTTGTGCACCAACATTAAGTATACATTCACATTCAACTTTAAATAATTTGTATGAATTAAAAAAAATATATCTTTTTATTGAAAAATAAATATGATTTTTTTAAAAATAGACCTGAGCGTTCAACAGCATCAACAACAACAAATTCAAATCATGGAGATAATGAATCAATTATGGGTTTAACAACACCATCATCAACTCAGCCAAGTTCACCAAGTGCTAGTCCTGCATTATCATTATCAGATGATCGAAAACGAAATAAATCCGAATCAGAAGATAATCAATCCCAACGAAATCGGTATTCTATTAAAAACAAAACAATTATTTTATTTTATATTAATAAAAATTTCTAGAACAAATTCAGGTGCAAATGGTTCATCAACAACTAGTACTTCTCATGCATCATCACCAAAAAATCCTGTGTTACATCAACAATCACCTAATGTATTATCAACAAAAACTCCATTAACAAGTGCATCAATACTTTCAACAAGTGCCCCACCACATTTTACTTATCCAATAACAACAACAACAACAACAACAATTCAACCCGTTTTACAATATTCAACAATTGTTTCACAAAATACCTTACCATTAACATCAACAACAACAACAAGTAGTAATTCAACATCTAAACAACAAAATATTCTTTCACCACAAACAAAACAAATGTCAAGACAAACGTCAATTAATAATAATGATTTAACAATAACTACAACATCAACATCATCATCTGTAACAACAACAATAACAAATTCAACATCAAATAATTCTCATCCACCATCACTATTAACAAATAATGATCGAACGGGTATTTATTTATTTATTTATTTATTATTTTATATTTTTTTTTTGTTTAAATAAGTCTTATTAATTATAAATATATTTTCTAGTGATCATTATTAACAAGTGGCATTTTCTTCTAATATTGTCAAGTCTAATGATCATAATGCCTACAAGATTAATATTTCGTATTTCAATAATTCATTATTGAATTAATTAAATCATATAAACTAAGAATAAATTCATCGGTGATCTTGTAAGCTCTATGATCATCAAACAAGATAAAGAAGTTGTTAGTATAGTCTCTATAGGATTCAAGTAAAAGAACAATTAAGCTGCTTTATAAATTGTCTGTACAAAATGTATCATAAATATAACAGACATTTATTCACTAATAGATGATGAAAAAGCTAAAGTTTCTTTTCTATAGAAGTTAAATATTTATTAATAATTGTATTTGATTTAATTTAATTTTAAATAATTTAATAAAATCTTTTTCTTTTTTCATATTTTAAGGTCTATTAAATCAACATATTCTTGATAATATATCTCAAATAAATGCAACATCATCATCATCAACAGTAACATTAGCTAATGGTACAACAATTCCATCATCATTATATTCAGGTCCAGGATCAACTTCAAACATTCCTCTTGAATTATCATCACCAACAATTAATTCTCAACAATCATCGTTATTATCTCGTACAATAACCGATAATGATCGTTCAACAAATTTAACAACATCATCAATGACTAATGGTTCGTCAGATGTACATTCATTACTTGATAATAATACTTTTCCAAATTTACCAACACTGAATACAGGAATTTCAACATCATCATCATTTTTATCAAATAATAATTTAAATGATTTATCATCATCATCAAATACAGGTGTTATTGGTCAACTATCGGAACATCATTCATTTCGATATATGTTTCCATCATCAAATCAACAATCTATTCAAACAAATCGTGTTCCATTAACACAAGCAGAAGTGCGAATGCTTAACCGATTGAATTCAGCTTATGCAAAATTACCATCATTGTTAGAATCTGAACGACAAAGGTTTATTCTTTCAATAGTATAAAGAAAAAATTTTTTCTTTTGATTTTTAAAGAACAAATGCTAATCGTATTTATGGACGAATTCCACTAGGACATTCACAGACTATTTCATATTATCCTCAAACACCACCAGCTGGTAGTGATACACCAGAATTTTATTATCGTTTAGCACCTGATACATTATTTTTTGTTTTTTATTATATGGAGGTAGATATAAGAAAAAAAAACAAAAATAAACAAATATATAATTTTGAATAAATTTCTAGGGAACTCGTGCACAATATTTAGCTGCAAAAGCATTGAAACGACAATCATGGCGTTTTCATACAAAACATATGATGTGGTTTCAACGACATGAAGAACCAAAAACAATAACAGATGATTATGAACAGGTTAGAATAAATAGTTTTTTTTATTTCTTAGAATATTCTAAATATTTATATTTATTTTATTTTAGGGTACATATATATTTTTTGATTATGAACGATGGCAAACACGTAAACGGGACAATTTTATATTTGAATATAAATATTTGGAAGATCGTGAATTTTGAGTTTATGCTTGTTGTACATAGAGGGAGAGTAAAAGAATAAAAAAAAACGAATATATTGAAAGAAGACACTTTTTTTTAGAAAAAAAGAAGAAATAAATATATATATATTGAATTATTCGATTATTAGATGTTTTAATTATATAGATCTGGTCATTTTTTTTTGTTCGTTTACGTTGCCTCTCTCTCTCTCTCCGATGTGCACTTGGTTCGTTCTTCTTTTTTTTTGAGTGTTGTTTGTTATATTCTCTGTCACTTTATTCGGTTCTCTTTTTTTTTTTATGTGTATATCTATTGTGTGTGTGCGTGTTTTTTTTTAAACAAACAACGTCCTCTTTTCGGTCTGTTGAATTCTTTGTATTTGGAAAGTTTAACAAATGGAGATATAATGATTCACTTAGACTTAGTGGCAATTGTGGGATGCAAGATTATAATAAGATATTTTTTTTCTTTTTATCTATCTCTCTATGACTTTCTTTTTTTCGTCTAATACTAAATCAGTCGACATTGGGATTGGATAAAGATAGAATAAGAGAAGGGAAAAAATGAGAAGGTCGACTAAATAATAACTATGTACCATCATCTATCTGTCTATCGTGCACAGACAACCATACAGAATATCAATAAGCAAGCAGAGAAAAATGTGGGTGGCAAGAGAAAGAAAAAGAAGAAAATGTACATCAAGTAGAGACGACGACTGCAAAAGGAGTAGTCGTATTATCTATCTGTTGGTGTAAGCAATCGAATAGAGAGCATCTTTCCTCTATATTCTCATCCATTTGTTATTCTTTACTTGATTATTCATAATCATCATCGAAATGGTGCGTATATATTATAACTATAAAATTATTATTAGTTTTTTTTTAATCTAAAAAATTGTTTTTATCTAGCGAGAATGTATTAGTATTCATGTTGGCCAAGCTGGTAAAAATGATTTTCTCTTATTTTCTATGTAATTATTAGAAAAATATGTATAATAGGTGTTCAAATTGGTAATGCTTGTTGGGAACTTTATTGTTTAGAACATGGTATTGAACCTGATGGAACATTTAGTAAAGAACGAGATAGTAGTCATATAATTAGTAAGATAATAATGAAATAATTGTAGATTGATAATCTTCTTTTTTTTATTTTTATTTTTATTTGATAGAATCAATTTCAGGTTTGGATTAATATATTTTTATGTGTAGAATAATTATTTGATGAATTTTTATTATATAGATTCAAAAGAAACATCATTTAGTACATTTTTTAGTGAAACAGGTTAGAAAGATTGATATAGATAATGAAAAAGATTATTGATATTATTTTTAGGAACGGGACGATATGTACCACGTGCTGTTTTTATTGATCTTGAACCAACAGTAATTGGTAAATGTTAATTATTCTATTTAAAAATTTGAATAATATATATTTTATTCAAGATGAAATTCGTCGAGGACCTTATTCAAAATTATTTCATCCAGAACAATTGATCTCAGGTAAAGAAGATGCAGCAAATAATTATGCTCGTGGTCATTATACAATTGGCAAAGAAATTGTTGATACTGTACTTGAAAAATTACGTAAAATAGCTGATCAATGTACAGGTTTACAAGGATTTTTGGTATTTCATAGTTTTGGTGGTTAGTAATATTTAAAGATAAAAAAGAACAAATAAATATTTGTTTTCTATTAAATAGGAGGTACAGGTTCAGGTTTTACATCATTATTAATGGAACGTCTTAGTTTGGATTATGGTAAGAAATCAAAACTTGAATTTGCCGTTTATCCAGCTCCTCAGGTTAATAAATAAAATAATTTTCTTTTTTCTCTAAATAAATTATTTTAAATTTAAAAAAATTTAGGTTTCAACTGCTGTCGTTGAACCATATAATTCAATATTAACAACTCATTGTACATTAGAACATACTGATTGTGCTTTTATGGTTGATAATGGTTTGTTTAATTAATATATATAAAGATAAAAAAAAAGTAATTTTTTTATTATTACAGAGGCTATTTATGATATTTGTCGTCGTAATTTAAATATCGAACGACCATCCTATCATAATTTAAATCGTTTAATTGCACAAATAGTCTCATCAATAACAGCATCACTTCGATTTGATGGTGCATTAAATGTTGATTTAACTGAATTTCAAACAAATCTTGTTCCTTATCCACGTATACATTTTCCACTTGTTACTTATTCACCAATTTGTAGTGGTTAGTCGATTGTTTTTTTTTAAGATAAAAAGAAAAATTTTTAATTTTTTTTTCTTAGCTGAAAAAGCTGCTCATGAAGCATTCAGTGTTCAAGATATAACAAATGCTTGTTTTGAACCAGTCAATCAAATGGTTAAATGCGATCCACGTAATGGAAAATATATGGCTTGCTGTTTATTATATCGTGGTGATGTTGTACCGAAAGATGTTAATTCCGCTATATCAGCTATAAAAACAAAACGATCAATACAATTTGTTGATTGGTGTCCAACAGGCTTCAAAGTCGGAATTAATTATCAACCACCTGTTGCTGTACCAGGTCTGTTGTTTTTTTAAATTAATTTATATGTCTATATATACGAAACTTTTTATTTTTTATTATTTTTTAGGTGGAGATGTAGCAAAAGTTCCTCGAGCTGTTTGTATGATATCAAATACAACAGCTATTGCTGAAGCATGGGCACGTCTCGATCATAAATTTGATTTAATGTATGCTAAACGAGCTTTTGTTCATTGGTATGTTGGTGAAGGTATGGAAGAAGGTGAATTTGCTGAAGCACGAGAAGATTTAGCTGCTCTTGAAAAAGATTATGAAGAAGTTGGTATTGATACAGCAACCGAAGGTCCTCAAGATGCTGATGAATATTAGTTTAAATAAATATAGAACATCTCATATTTTTAATCTCTTGTGTGTAATTGAAATATTTTAATCATTCTTATATATATAAATAAATCACTTATTTAGCCATTGAAAAAAAAAAATCATATTTATATATCGTTGGTGTATGTTGTTTTTCAAAACTGAAAGTAACAC
>JAJEKB010025088.1:0-15488 GCA_022393335.1 Macrotrachela quadricornifera | reverse complement strand
CAAGAAGTGTGAAAATTCTCGTGTCGTTAATAGGGATTTTTACTCTAATCATTCGTCTGTAATTATTGAATATGCTAATTTTATTTCACTTAATGCCAACTTTGTAGATGTTGAACAATTTCTTAATTCAAAAAAGATATTTACCTCAACTAACTTAATTGAAAGTCAATTGTGATCAAAGATGCAATAGCTTATCTAAAAGAATTTTATCGTTATTTTTATCTAATTATTTAAAAAAATAATAATTAATACTGAAAAATTTTTTCCTATTGGTTTTTCAAGGCTTAAAAATATTTTGTTATATATTTCGAATGTCTTTGTCACTTTAACATTCTGCTACTATTGATGCAAATTGACTGAAGTTTCTTTCCAATAATATAATTTGCGTAGCATTTTTTTCACATGTTTCTGATGTCTATTCAGTTTTAGATATTGTAAAAATATTTTAAATAGTGAAAACACGATCGTAATTTATAAAACATTCATTGTCCTTGTACCATCATACAGTTCAGTTTATTTTCGCCGAAAAATAAGTCAAAGTTGAAGAAGAGAAAAATCTTAAAATCTATCAAGTACCAATATAAAGAACGATATAGCCAATTGAACAGGTAAGAAATACAATAGTAAGATTACAGTTTCACTTATTTTAATATATTTATTTCGATAGACACTATGTCAAGTGAATTTTGATATCGATTTTAAATCAACTGCAAAAAAGACACCGAATCATCTTGGACGAATGTATTAATAAAAATAAGAATTTTAGTATGATAGATATTGAATACCTATGGTTTGGATACAGTGATCATGGTCTTTCCCGATGCTCCACTTACTATTCATCTGAACGCGAAGGCTATTTTTTATTTCGAAACAATCTTCAAAACCGTTTTTTTTAAACGCCTTCTAATTAATCCAATTTAAAGTTTGACATATTTAGCTATATTTAATCACATATAAAACTTTCTCTATGGATTATTAGTAGACAATGATGAGAAAATCAATTAAAGCCTCTTCTCTTACATATAATTCCAAGAACGATATGTTTTTATACGTTAATCTCTTACTCTTTAGAAAAAAAGCATCCAAAACGATCTTTTACCTTCCATACTATTAAATTAAGTGAATTTAAGTCAAGAACAATCGATCTCTAGAGCAAATAAGATCATTCAAGGTGTTTGTTTGTAAACGTATTCATAATCAATGATTTTTAATGCTCATAAAATATTTCCCATGTGTTTCTAACAGATTTAAATGATTTCTCATTCAGATGCAATGCCATTTCTTGATGATTCTAGTGATGGAAAATGTTTGCAAGATGGCGACTACGATATAGTTACTTTTCAACCTGAAATAGTTCGAAAAAGCACCTTGCAGCGGAGTTTTACTGAAATTGGGATATGAGTACAAGTAATCATACTGCATATGTTTCATTTCTTCTATTGAACAGTGACGATTGTTAAAATTTGGAAAGGTATTGACAAAAATTAGAAATCAATCGAAATTGAATGTTATTATTCAGAAAACATTTTCTTATTTGGTGAGATAGATAATCGCGTCTTTGACATGATAATTTCTCTCTAAAAGCAGTCTTTGTATTTTCCATCTTTCAAAAAGAAATTATACGAATAAATAGAATGAATGTTTGACAAGATTTTAAATAGTTATTAAACGTTACTAAAGAAAAATATACATATATATTTCAATTCATTAAAAATGAATCTATTCGTACAATTTCAATAAAATATGTTAAACAACTAACGACAACTATTGACAATTTTCTATGCTGAAAAAACCGATATAATATGGACTGACAAACTCAACTTAAACTCAATTTTCGTAACATCTTTAATATTTTTTCTTATTTTAAATTGAACTGCTTGATTCTATTTGCATATACAGATAAATATATGTTATTCGCATTTTATTTATAATTTTATACATATTTCTTCTTTGTAAGATATATTATTAAAAAGACATAAAATATATATTGATTCTATAGTCATTTTTAATTATTACTATTTTAATGTCTTGATATTATTCTCAAAATATTTATCTAAAACTTTCTATAAATACTTATTTCAAAAGAAAACTGTGAGCATTTAATATAATTTTATATCATTCTTTCTCAATGACTACTATTTTTTATTACAGTCATCTTGATTAATACTTGAACAAAATCACAAATAAAGATTAAAATATGACAGAAGCTAAACCATTTGTTCGAAATAATTTTAATCATTTACTTCATTCATTTGTCGATGAAAATCAATTTCCATGGCTTGATCCGAGTTTACATGAACGGTATATTAAATATTTTAATGATTCATTTTTTGTATTTCCTAATATTCATATTCCTATAGACAATTAACAACACATGATATTGATATAAATGAATTATTTACTATTGAAGCTCTTAATGATGAATATGATCTTGTAGCTGATAGAAATTTAACTACAGGTGAAATTATTGGTTTACGTGAAGTAAAATATCAAATTTAGAAATAAAGAAAAATATAAAATATATTTAATAATATTTAGATACCAATTATACCTAAACCAGTTATGAATATAAATTTTGAAGATGATGCACCATTATATCCAAATGAACTTATTCAACCAGCTTCAGTTTCATGTCCTTGTTTATCTACAACGATAGATGAAACATCTAATGAAACTAATCAAGATTTAGAAACAATTATTAATCGAAGTGATGATATAGATATATTATCAACAAATAATAATAGTAAAATATATTGAAATTTTTTTAAAGATTTATTTTATTTTATTTTTATATAGATCTTTTAAAAACTTTATCAAATGAAGATAATTTTGGTATGGATCTTCCATCTACAATTAATTCATTTAAACCAAATTTTGATAATCAAATTGAAACATATCTTAATAAATGGAAAACTGATCTTGATGATATTATTTTACAAACAAATTTTAATCAACAACAATCTACAATTATTGATACACCTATATCATCAAAAGTTCGTTTAACTGGTTTATTTGATATACCATTACCAGAACTTAAATTTCAAACAAAATTTAAAGATATAAATAAAACTGTTGAACAACAATTAAATCGTTCATATGCAATTGAATTAAATCCAAATGAAAAACTTGGTGATTTTCGTTTAAGAGTACCTGATATGGCTATTCAAGTAAAAACAAAATATTTATTTGATTTTTATTTTATTTATGTATTTATCTTTTTATAAATAGTATCCGTTTGAATTAGATACATTTCAAAAACAAGCAATTTTACGTTTAGAAAATAATGAAAGTGTTTTTGTTGCTGCACATACATCAGCAGGAAAAACAGTTGTTGCTGGTTAAATATTTTAATTAAAAAAAAAAATTTTATTTTTTATTTTTATTTATAGAATATGCTATTGCACTTGCACAAAGACATTCTACAAAGTAAAAAAAAGAAAAAGAAAAACTCTATATATTTGAATAAATTAATTTTAAAACTTTTTTTTAGAGCATTTTATACTAGTCCAATAAAAGCTTTATCAAATCAAAAATATTGTGATTTTAAAAAACGTTTTAATGATGTTGGTTTACTAACTGGTGATGTACAAATTAATCATGAAGCATCATGTTTAATAATGACCACAGAAATTCTTCGGTATATATTAACTCATAGATACAAAAAATTTAGCATAAGGAGTAATGATTAAGATCTAACACTTAATATTCGATATTTTGTTCCAGAATGAAAATTGGACATCTTTTCAGATAGTATCGATTATTAGACAATTATTCATGCGATTCTTAAAATATTTACGATGGTCTAAAAGTTTTGGCCACAATATTTAAAGGACTTTTTCAGAAATAAAAAATCAAATATACCATATTGCGGAATACTTCAAATGGTATGGGGTAAATCTTATCTAGAATCAAGTTACTGATAGACGACTACACAGCTACTAATGTCCATACCCATAAGACAACTTAAGATGTAGCGTTAGTGAGTTCATGCCCCGTCAAAAACTACAAAATCGTGTACGAGAAAAATTATTACTCATACCAGGGACCGCAATATTAAGTCACTAGTTATCTTTGGATGTGAGCGTGTAGTCTTCTATCAATAAATTGATTCTAATTCTTTCAAAGTTTTGTGAAGATAGTTGTTTTGCTATATACTATTCGATGCGTCTCAAAAGGCTCTACAATATGACGTATCCAATTTTTCTTTTCTGAATAGGTCATCTTATCTGACAAAATTCTTTGAACTTTAAGTTGCTCTGAGCTCCTTTGTTGTTGAATTATTTATTTCATTTATGTGCAGACCTATTATACCCAACTCTAAAATTTACATGAAAATAACTGCGCTTATAACCAAATTTTAACGTTAGAATTCGTTGCATGCCTACTTGACTATAGCAACGTTTCGTACATGAATTCAAAATCTTTATATTTCAGTGGTAATGATTTTTTCTGTATAGTTGCAGGAAAAACATGTTGTACAGCTGTAATATCTTTATAAGTTTCATATTAACTTTTTTTTTACATTGTAACTATTCTTCATACTGAACATTCCTGTAATTAAATTCCATTAAATCATTTATTGAAAATTTTTTAAATTAGATCTCTTTTTTTTCTTATTTAAAGTTCTATGCTTTATAATCGATCAAATACACTTAAATCTCTTGAATGGGTTATTATGGATGAAATTCATTATTTAAATGATACTGAAGTTTGTAATTCAAAAAAGATTTCTTAATTTAATAATAGAAATTTTTTTTTTAAATAGAGAGGTTTTGTTTGGGAAGAAGTATTAATTATGTTACCTGATCATGTTGGTTTAATAATGCTCAGTGCAACTGTATCAAATGCTCGTGAATTTGCTGAATGGGTTGGGTAAGATTATGTTTTTTTAGAAATTGAATTTATATTTGTTGAAACTTATAGACGAATGAAACGACGAAATGTTTATGTTATTTCAACGTAAATATACAAATATATTTAATATTTTACAAATTTCTCTTTGTTTTTTTTTCGTTTTAGATTTAAACGACCAGTACCACTTGAACATTTTCTTTATACAGGAAATAGTACATCAACAAATAAAGAATTATTTATGATAATTGATGCTGAACAAAAATTTCTTGATCGAAAGTATAATATTAAATACGATTTAAAAAACAAAATTTCAAAATTTTCTTTTTTATTATAGTCATGGACAAGCTGTTGCAGCTAAAGCAGCAAGACAAAAAGATCAGCAAAAAAATTTTGGATCAAAAACTCGATATGATACATTAAATACTAATCAGGTATGATTATAATTTAAAATAGAATTTTATTTCTTTTTTGCTTTTAGAATAAAACATTATGGACATCAACAATTTATATGTTACGTGATAAACAATTATTACCTGTTGTTTGTTTTGTATTTTCTCGTAAACGTTGTGATGATTATTTAGAATTAGTTAAAGGACTTGATTTAAATTCTCAAGAAGATAAACATTATATATCACAATTTTTTCGACAAGCTTTATCAAGACTTAATGAATCAGATCGACAATTACACCAAGTAATTTTCTTTTTTTATATTATAGGTAAAATAGTTGCAAAATTATTGTACCCTTTTATTAAAAAGAAAATTTGAATTTTGAACACATTAATTAGTGCATTCTATAGAACTATATATTAACTTGTGAAATACAAGTTAGAATTCATTTGCATCGCTCTTCATAGTTCTCTAAATATGCAATCAATTAATATATAATGTATTTATTTTGACTTCAGCTGAGTGATAGTCACATACATAATAATTTCGCGTGGTATTTTTACACTAGTTTTCTTCTTTTACAAGAAAGACAAACTTTCTAATCCTAATATTTTGAATAATAGTTGACTACAGTCAATGGATGAAATAATCAAAGTTTCAGCTCAAGCTGCCGTATTTTAAGAGAGTTATACATCGAACTAGATAAAAGATTTTGTGTAATAAGAATGCAAGGACTGACTCTATACTTCTGAAGTTCAACTCAAGAGAGAACTAATCGCTTATATAGCATTTTCTTTCAATAGATAACAGTCAAAGTCTGACGTTTTAATCTTGTACTTCTAATATCTCGAAGTTATTTCGAGAGAAATTTGTACAGTAGTGAGGATTTAGTTTTCTATGAACTAGGTTATTAACATACAAGAAATGGCTAAACGTGGAATTGCAATACATCATAGTGGAGTTTTACCAATATTACGTGAATCTGTTGAATTACTATTTCAAACTGGTAGAATTAAAGTTCTTTTTGCCACAGAAACATTTGCAAGTAATATTATTTAATAATTGTTTTTTTCTTTTGTTTTATTATTAATAAATTATTTTATTTAGTGGGTATTAATATGCCAGCAAGAACTGTTCTTTTTGATTCATTACAAAAGCATGATGGTAGAAGCTTTCGTGAACTTATACCAAGTACATAAAAATGATTTTTGTGTTTTTTAATGATTATTAAATACATAAAAATTTTAGGTGAATATATTCAAATGGCAGGTCGAGCAGGTCGTCGTGGTTTAGATAAAACTGGAACTGTTATTGCATTATGTAAAGGTGATGTTCCTTCGATTGCTTCACTCAAAGCAATGATTTTGGTAAATAAAATATATCTAAATATTGTCTAAAATACTTAGGATGATCCAAAAGTTCTAAAATTGTATTTAAAGAATTTTATCAGATAAGATATCCTATTCACACATGAAAAACTGAATATATCATGTTGTAGAATATTTTGAGGCACATCAAATTATATATATAGTAAATCATGTTTTCATAAAACTTTGGTGGAACTAGAATAAATTTACTGATAGACGACCACACAGTCACATTCAAACATTATAAATACCTTAATATTGTGGTCTTGGTATCAGTCGAACGAATTTGTAATATAATTTTTCTCACATACGATTTTGTACAGTTTTTGTCAGATTACAACTTAACACATTGACTATTCCTATGAGAAAAAAAGTTCTTATTCTACGTCCACTTTTTATTTTCTTCCTAATTTTAAAATATATTATTTTTTTATGTGTATTACGTTTATATACCACAAAACTAAATTTTAAACATATCTTCAATGTCTTTTTATGCAACACATGTGATTCCATCATTTCACTTAGATCAAAAGTTTCTTTTATTTTCCCTCAGCATCTTTCTCGTCAAAATAACCTATTTCGTTTAGCTCGAATGTGAACGAGTGAAACTCTCATTGATAAAAATACTAATATAGCTCATCAATTAAAAGAAATTTCAAGAAAAGAATATGGGATTATAAGTAGGAAAAGATGTTATGAAAGTTATCATATAATAAGGAAATCGTATGATGCTTATGTAAGAGAAAAATGCAAACAAGTCTCAACAGTATGTAGATAATGTAAGAAACCATTCTGTTTAACTTGCTTTAATGAGTATCATTAAACATCATTACTGGAACTTACCATGTAAAAAAAAATGATGAGAAAAATCAAATTTTTAATCTGTTACAATGACACGATTATAACCTGATTTTAATCAGATTTTTCAATATATTAGTACATCACGCGCGATTTAACCAAGAACTAGAATACTTCTTTACATTGTACCGATACATTCTAATAGTTCATATGTAGTCAGTTAATTATGTCTAGCAAAATCTAGCTTCCAGTATTATATGATGCACCAAACAGTCAACGTGTTAATGTACGTCGTATCCGCAGACATCTTATGGATGTGGGTGTGAGTGTGTAATCGTCTATTAGTATATTAATTGTACTTTCTTCAAAATCTTATGAAAACAGGATTTATTATATACGATTCGATGTGTCTTAAAATGTTCTGCAACATGATATATTTGATTTTTCATTCATGAATAGGATATCTTACTTGACAAAGTCCTTGAAATACATTCGCCAGAACTTCTGAACGGTCCTAAGTAAAATTTGTCGAGTTTCATTCGATTTCGCATTTGAAATTCTATCTCATTAAAATTAGTAATAATTCTATGAAATAATCAAATTTCCTATGTGAGAATCTTTACAAAAGATATAAACATTTCATATTATTTGTATATATGATAATACAATTTGAATAAATTTTAGGGTAAATCTGCTCAACTTCAATCTCAATTTCGTTTAACATATTCTATGATATTAAATTTTCTTCGTGTTGCTGAATGTCCATTAGAATATATGGTTTCAAGTTCTTATTCAGAATATCATAGTCAAAAAGCAAATGCACGTGACATAATAGCTGCAAGTAAACTTCGTTCAACAATTGAAAATCTTCATCAATCAATAAAATCCTTTTATAAACCTGAACTTAAAAATTATTTTAATGAATGTGAAAAATTTTGGGATATTATTTTAAATATTCAAAAAATATTAATTAATCACGATAAAAATTCTCATCGTTTACTTGATGATTTACTTAAATGTGGAAGAATAATACGTATACGTGATACGTATGATATCGATATACCTGCTATTGTACTTGATGGTTCATTTAATTCATCAGGAAAAAATCTTAATCAACAACGTATTATTTCAGTTTTAATTATAAATCAATCAAAAAATTCTTTATTAACCGATATTGATAGATTAATTTTAAAAGAAAATGAAAAAATGTTTGTATTACCTGTACAAATATGGAAAATAGATGAAAATAATTCTCAAGAAAAATTAATTTATCAAATTAAAAATATTAATATTATGGATATACTTGATATAACAAATGAAATAATACCAAATATAAATTATAATGAAATATTAGAAGGTCATTGGAATCATCGAATGAATGATACATTAGATATTGAATTAGAATCAACTATTGCTAATGATAAACCATTACGACAAGCAATTGAAAAATTAAAATTAATTAGATTAAATGCAAATAATCAATCAAGTAAATTTCATATTTATAAATCGATTATCAGATTTCATGTTAGATGACGATACTCAGAAAGGAATATATCGATGTGTCATATCGCTTTAAATCTGAGACTAAATTCATTGGATAGACTCCGATGAGCAATTGTTTTTTGCTATGGTTTTTCTCAGATTGATCGATAACATCAAATTTTGAAGTTCGGATTGAAAGAATTGATTTTCTGTCACATGCTAGCAGAAAATTCTACGCTTTTATTTACAATGATGAAATTTATGAATAACACTGATAAGCATTGATTTTGATTTCGATATAGTCAAATATCTGGATGATTTAAAAACCAAAATGATAAAAAATAATTGAAGTAACTATATAAAAAACATTGTCAATTGTTTTATTATTCCTGAAAAAGTTTCAATTTGATATTGAAGTCAAGACAAATAGCTTTTAGTGTCATATGTAAACTTTATCTCAGAAAATAAAAATTTGAAATTTTTTTCTACCATCAAAATAAAATCAGTTCTCAATTGGTTAAGACATAAGTGATAAAAAATGATTTTCTTATTTGCTAGATTATTTTTGAAGTATTCTGTATATTGAGAGAAAATAAGTTTATAAATTATATGAAACTCTAATTTATTTATATTTTTAGTCGCATCAAATCGTTTTACAATATTAAATGATTTTTTAAAAAAAAATTCTCAATCATTATTATTAGATAATCTTCATGAAATAAATTTAAAACTTGAAAATGAAATATATTTAAATTTAAATGAAAATTTTCATTATTTACGTAAATTAAATTTTTATGAAGATAAATATTCTAATATGAATAAACGTTTATCATCACTTCAAACAAATCTTCAAACATCAGCTGAATATGAATCAATGCTTGAAGTATTAAAACAATTAAATTATATAACTAATGCAAATATATTAACATTAAAAGGACAAGTTGCTGCTTTATTTGGTAGTGGAAAAGAACTTTTATTAACAGAAATAATATATCAAAATTTAATTGATAATTTAACACCAAGTGAAATTGCTGCACTTATATCATCAATTATATTTCAAGGTAAACGTTATGATGACGAAAATATTAATGAAGATCAAAAAAAAGAAATTACTCCAACATTACATCAAGCTAAACAACAATTAAGTATGTTAAATAAAAAATAAATAAATAAATACATATATTCATCTATTTATTTTAGTAAATACTGCTATTAGACTTGATAAAATTCAACGTGATTATAAAATTCCAACAAATATTGAAGAAGAACTTAATTTTAGTATAATGTCATTAGTTTATAAATGGGCACAAGGTGCAAAATTTTATGATATTATGAATGATTCAGATATGGAATTAGTTGATCTTCAAGAAGGAACAATTGTTCGAACAATAATGCGTATTGAAGAATTATGTTCAGATATACGTAATGCAGGAAAAACAGTTGGAAATTCTGAATTAGTTGATAAACTTAATCAAGTTACAACATTAATTAAACGTGGAATTGTTTTTGCACCAAGTCTTTATTTTTCTGAAGCAATTACAACACTTTAAGACGGGTTCTTTTTATTTTTCTCTATGTCCGTTGTTAAATTTTAAAGAACGACAAAAGAAAAAAAAAAGAAAAAGAAAAGAATAGCAAGTTGACCGCAAGGTTTTATTGTTCACCTAAATGTCAATCTTGACCGTCGAACGAGGCGTATTGAAAAAAAGAAAAAGAAAGAAAAAAAAAGGAGGCTCAAACAATAATAATAGTCTATTCGACGGAGTTCATTTTCTAACATACCGAACAAAATATCTAACGTGAATAACATATTTTAAGGTAAGAATAAACTAATAGTTTCTAGTTCTCAATAATAATTTGTTCAATTAAATAAATCGATTATTAAGTTAAGATTTAAATAGAATTGAATATTTATTTAATAAATTTAAAATAAAGAGTAAAATAATTTATACATAAGAAATATTCATTTTAGGAAATAGTAGAATTGAAAAAGTATTTATTAATGGGTTTTATTTTTATTTGAATTTTTATCTATATTTATGCAATCTGTTCGTTGGCAGATGATGAAGTGAAATGAGTCATCGATTGATCAACAAAGAGAGAAAAGTCATTTTAATACTTTTACTGAAGATTTCTTTTATCTATCATTATTCAAAGCTTAATTAATACGATATGAGGTATAGAATTTATTTTGGCCTTTATGTATGTAATTGACCTTTCATACTTTGCGTATTTTGTTTCTTTGCTGTAATAAAATCTGTATTTCGTAGTGTGATGATTCCGAGAACACTGAGTTACTAGAAACTCGTTTGAACTTTGCCAGTGAGATTCATATTTCGAAATGATGCAAATGTTTCTAAATCGTCAATATGAATTTTAGTTATATTTTACTCGAATTAATTAACAATAGTAAATTAGCTTCCAAGCCGCTAAACCATCATCTATTGTTAGCAAGAAAGATACAGAAAACCATCAACAGAATTGAATTGACTGTAAATAAAATCGTGTTCTAATTCAATTTCATTGAAGAAATTGGATGCCACATCAATCTGTATTTATGTAGTCCTTTGCGAGTTTTTTTTGGTTTACCTATTTAGATATATACATTCAAAGTCATCATTTTTCAGTTACAACGATCCGAAAAGCTAGAATGAAATTTTATGATTGAATCTATACTATTCGTTTTTGAATTTTAAATATATCGATTCATTTTCATAGAGAAAGCTATTCAAAAAAACAACAAATTTTTATCTAATTTATCATTTTCTAAGTTTCGAAATAATCAAACCAATGATAGCAACAAAAAATAGCTGTTGTTCTCTTTGCTAATAGTTAAGACAGTTATAAGAATATAGTTTATAATAGGTAATAGATCCAAAAGAAAGAAAACCAAATAATCGATTGAAAGTATTCATTACAAAATCATTGATAACTATATATAGAATTCTCTTGATAATAAATTTCCTAATAGCTATTTTTCACTTTTATTTTGTCTTTGATCAGCTGATCATTGGTAAAGTAACCTTTACGATTAATCATTTTTTATGGGGTATCATTTCTTTCAATAATCAATATTCATAGGTTTGTATCGCATTTCGCAGTCGAGTGAAATTCCAGTATTGTCTAGTTAAAAATTCTTGTCATGTACAACAATTGTCAATGAAAGAGAATGTATCTGTTTCATTGTATATTTGTCATTTTACCTTTATTAATGTTGAATAAAAAGCTATTCATAGGAGGAATATTATCATATAAATATTTTATTTCATGTTTACATACATACTGATATTTTTCGCTTCAAAGTATTTCTTTATTCATTTAGTTATTTCATTGAATATTTTTTCCATTTATAGTAAAAGCATTGATGAATGTTAAACTATTTGCATTACCTGATGTAAAAGTTCAATAAATTGAAATAATAATTCGAAGAATAAATCGAGCATACTTTATAGATTCTAGATGATGTTTGCTTGTCTGAATTACCCTTAAACTAGAAAAGTGATAAACGAACTTCAAGTATGAGACGTATTTTTTATTATAAAAGGTTTTTTTTAAGTAAACTTTAAGTTGAGAAACTAAATAAATTCCACAATAATATATTAACAATTATTTAAACAAAGTACATCATTCATTAAATTCATAAGAATTTTTTTCTGTATTAATGAATATCAACTCAAACCAAAAGCTTTATTTCTGATTAATAGCATCTACAAACGAATTTTATATATTGTCATTTCAATCTCTAAATAATATTTCCAATACTTTTTATTACACTTGTCACATAAAAAGTCATAAAATATATTTTTTTTGTTACAAGATTACTATTCACACAATTTTGTAAAAATAAATTTATTAAACAATCAGAACATCTCATTTTCTTTCATTCTACATCGATAACCATTATATATTGAATTCAAATATTTTTTATTTCCGTCATACAAAAAAAAAGAACGACGTACCTATCAAAATGTAACTGTAAGAAACATTTTGATTATGTTACATGTGTTTAAAAATCAAGATGTTCTTTCAATCATTGTCAAGGTTTAAATAAAGACAAGAGAAAATTGATCTTTTTTCTCAATCATCATTTACACAAGGTCAATGATAAAAAGATCTTAACATTCATTGTATTTTGGTATCAAAATTTCTCGATTTTTTTTTTTTGTATTCTTTTCTTTATTGCTCTTTTGAGACGAATAATTGTAGTAGTACTGTCGTAACGACAACCTTGTAAAAAAAACAGAAAGAAAAAAAAAAAAGAAGAAAAAAAAACGAACGCAAGAAATATATAGTTGCACCAACAGAATTACATTCACGCGCTTATAGAAATTATATTCACGTCCTTCCATTTGCAGCATCAGTAGTAAATTTTTTACCTTGAATTCGTAAAGAATATATTAAAAAAAAAAGATGCGTGACGGACGATTATTGACCAGTTATCGAAGTGACAAGTATACAAAGAATTTTTTCTTGAAAAAATAAAAATTGTATATAATTTTTTTCTTCAGTGTTGGACGAATGGAAAAACAGGAAATTGGTGAACTTGAACCATATTTAGAAAAACGAAATGGTTTTTCATGGTTACCACAAAGTGATACTGAATATTATGCATCTGAAGCTGCACATGCTAATGTAAAATTTTCTCAGCATGAACGTGATGTTATGAATATACCTGATTATTTATTATGGTCAATTGGAAATTTTTTTCTTTTTTTTGTTTTGGGTATTATTTGTATTATATTATCTGTACGTGTACGAGAACATAAACGTACACTTGATTATAATACAACATTAAAAATTTCAAAACGTACATTAACAATGAATATTTTTTCAACAATTATTGGCATTGCATTTCTTGTTACAATGCTTGCATTGTTAATTAACAAATCATCGACTACATTCTGATATATTTACATCTCATTGGTTTTTTTAAAATTTTATGTTGTATCGTAAATAGTTGATTTTTGTTGTTGTTGTTGTTGTTTTTTTTTTTTATTATATCTGCCATTCATTCCTGCGTATGCTAATGTTCAGATCATATACATACACATATATATATACATAAAACATTTTTTTTATTATTATAAACAAATGAATACACTCATCATAGTGTTCTTATTCTACGAAGATATTTGAAACTAAGAGAATGTATGAATGATTAGAAATTTTGAATTATGTTTTAATATTTATTTGAAATAAGACAGACACTTACTAGTGAAAAGAATAATATTGTAGCGATAAAAAATTAATTATGCTAATCGAGTTTATTATTTTATTCAAATCTGATTTTATCTTTACATGTATGACATGATATTTATTTAGAAGAATTGAGTAATTATAAAAATAAGAGCAATTTAAGGTTTTGTAAAATAATTAAACAGTCTTTTTCAATTCATCAAGTTCGATGAATCGTCATATTTAATTTTCTAGAAAATGATTCAAATTGTATTAATCATCATTTTGTAAAATATCAATATTTATTTTATAAAAATAAGTTTTTTTTTTTCTTTCGCAATAATAATTATAATGCAATGAATAATTTCTTTTCATGCCATCTTTTATAATAACAATTATAATTAAAAACTACCTTCATGGTAAAAAATTGTACTTAGTTGATCTCATCTTCATTCATTTTTTAATCATGATGAATATTAAATTTATATCTTATTTCAGAATAATTCTACTTCTATTCGATTTATCATTAAAATCGTATCTATAATAAATGACAAGGACTGATATATAGAAATTAATAAAAATCGAATTTAAATTCTATAAAAAAATAAATGTACATCATTATTAATAACTGTGTCTTTCTTTTTTTTTTGCTTGCCTATTACAAATTTTGATTATTATGTACAATTGAAGGTGACAACAACAAATAATAGTAAAAGAGGTAAACAGACTGACATCGTTGTCGTCTAATTAATATCGTTATTCATTCGCATCCAAAAATCATATATTCATAGTAGTAAAGAACATACATATAACTATCTTTCAATAGCAATAAAAAAAAAATAGAAAAGAAAGATAATATACCATTCTTTTTTATTTTTAAATTTTGAATATAAATGGCATCATATATTCAATATAATAATAACAATATTCCAACAGGTAAATTTCAACGACCTGTTCAAACAAATCCTCAGAATGAGTTAAATACATCTCATTCAAACAATACAAATGAACAAAATTCTTTATCAGCGTAAGTTTAATAGAAAAAAAAAAAAGAATTTTTCTTCTAATCTATTTTTATTTATCTTATAGACCATTCTTCTTACAACGACCAGTAATTTCATCGGATTTAGGTAAATAACATTTTATATAATCATACTATTCAATTAAAACTTATCCCATTCTTTCATCATTTTTCTTTTTCTCTATTCGATGTTGTAATGAATAGTTTATGAACGTTGTCATGTGTAACGATCAGTTGTTATCATTAAGAGCAAAAGTACAAGTGAGAGATATTGATGATGAAAAGGCTACTGATGCGCATAAAAAAACGTATAAGTATATATAAAGTAAAAAAGAAATAAACTCAAACCCTTAACATAGATCATATTATATGGCGTATGTCAATACATCACGATATTTTTCTA
>JAJEKB010025087.1:30465-59472 GCA_022393335.1 Macrotrachela quadricornifera | reverse complement strand
AAATATTTAGAATAAAAATAATTACCTTGATGTTGTTGTTGTTGTTGCTGTTGCTTCTGTTGTTGAACTGGTACATAAACAGTAGATACTGCAGGTACGAGAGGTATTAATTGATAGGAAGATGCAGCTTTTGTTACTGATCGTGGTGGGAGTGAATGATAATGACTATGATTATTATGATTATTATGATTATGATGTGCGACAACAACTGAATGTGGACCATAACCAACAATATGTTGAAGGCCAGATGAATTTGTATATACATCCATCGTTAAATGATGAATGAGATTTCTATTATTTCAAACAAGAAAAAACTTCTAGATAAATATGAGTCAAGTGGAATTACGTATAAATTCTGAAAGTTTATATGTTGCTGTTCAATAAAACACCCACAGCCAACATACAATATATACAGAAAAATGAAAGGAAACGTACAGGAAACAAAAGAAAAGAAGAGAAAGAAAAAAAAAACAAAAACTAATAGTTGTCAATGAGTTACCATTGTCAGGTTTTGAAACGATAGAAATACCTTTCTTTCTTCTGTATTTAAAACATATCCCAGTCGAAAGATGGCATAACTCATCTGTCGAAATAAGTTCATTAATTTTCTTCATAAAATAAGTTTATTTCAAAAGTATAAAAATTAATTTTTTTATTATAAACAATTTTATTAAACTATATATCATTAAATTTTATTCTTTTTTAAATTCATCTCTTCGAAAGTTTTAATTAATAAAATGAATGAAACTATAATAAACAAATGATATTGATTTATGTAATAATTGTAGAATATATTATCAAAATACTTGATTTAATATAGTTGAGTAACATTGCTGATACGGTAAAGAACTTCTAATTCAAACGATTTTATATTAAAAAAGTAGATCATTTATTATTTAACTATCAATATTCTATTTATTTGAATATATTTTAAATCATTTAAATTTATTATTTTATTTATATGTCAATCATTTTTATTTATAATATTGTGCATTATTATTGTCATAGATTGACAGGATTTGAGTATAATCTTCATTAAAAGAAAAAAACTTTTTTTTTTCAATATATATATAATACAAACAAAGTTAGATGTATTTCAATTGTAATCGTTCCAATAGTTCACTCTTTAGTAATATTTCTTATCATTTTTCTTGAATAATATCTCATACATCTCATTAATATAAAAATAAACGATATTTGACTCAATTATTATTTCATACTATTGAGTAACATAGATGTAATGATGAATGCACATTCACAAAAAAAAAAAGATTGTTGTTTCTATGAAGAATGATTAATTTCAGAGGCGACGCGAAGAGATTGAAGCGAGGAGTTAATAGTGAAAATAGAGAAAGATCAAAAGAATTTCTTTTTTGATTTTGATTTTTGAGAAAATATTTTGCCGAAATTACCTAAGTTTCTTCAGAAACTAAATCTGAAGACCCTTTTTTGTGATCTTTCTCTTCGTTTTTTAAGAGAACTTCGTATGTTAACACCTAGTTTTCGAGCTGGATATCGACGAAACTGTGCCTCTAAAGTAGGAAATGCATTCCGAAATCACCCAAAAATATTAGTCATATTTTTTAAAGGTAGAACGATCCCTCTTCCTCATCCCCTCGGTCATGTCACCTTTGATTAATCTTTGTCTGATTATCAAAAAATTTCTCACCATCTATCAAATTTTTATTGTATGAAGCAGACAAACAATAGGTAATGGTATAGGAATTAATAATAAAACGAGAAATTTATTTCGAAAAATCTATATCGATAATCATTGAAAAGTTATGTATTCGAGTTTTGTACAAATACTTAATCGTTATTATTATTATCTTTTTTGATTGCTACAAAGAAAAATATTTGTAAAAAGAAAGTTATAGCGATCCTTAAAATAATATCATAACTACCTATATACTTCGATTTTATTCGGTTCAAATCAAGCATTCGAATAAACTTGTATTTAATTAGCTCTTTTTCTCTCTCCGTCTCGTTTTAAATCAACAAAAAAAGAAAAATTAGCCATATTCCTTCACTATGCAAGCAGTACGGTGTCATTGTAGTCGTAGTAGAAGAGAGCACTTTCTGTTAAAGTGTCTTTCACAACAGTTTTTTTCTTCACTCTGTCTTTTTCTTTTACTCAACTTTTTTTTTGACGGCGTTGTCGTCGTCGTGTGTCGCTGTTAACAACACAAACACGAAAGACATATATTATTTTGTACGGATTACAAACAAGTGATACACAGTTAATTGCCGATTGAATCGAAAACGATAGTTACTCAATATGAGTCAAGTTCAAATTAGACAAGTACCATTAGCAACATCAACGGATGCTCAACGAGTTGTTGGTTCATGGGTAAGAATTATCATTAAAAATATTAATTAATTCATTTGATTATTATTTATATTTTTTAATTATATATAGTTTCCAACTGGTTATTATGGACATTTTCGAGCTAAATCACGTGCTGATATATGCAACTATTTTCGTCAATTAGCTCGTCCTATTCCACCTAAAACATTTGTCGATCGACAAAGTGTAAAACTATAAATTTTTTTTTTATATTTCTCTATGATTATATTTATTTCTATTCTACAATTATAGGCTGAAGCTACTACTCATATGTTTTCTCGACATGATAATCGATTTAAATTTGAAAGTGATCCACTTGTTCGTAATACCCAAACGGTAACAGACAACTAAAATAATAGAATCTTATCAAGTTTCTTCTTTTTTTTTTACATATCTTTTATCTAAAGGGTTTTGGTAAACGAAAATCTAAATTGAATCTACGTGGTGAATTTGATCCATTATTTGTTAGTTGGGTACCAAAAAATGTTGATCGTAAAACATTTGTTGATGATGTTAAAATAACATCATATGCTGATGATTATAATCGTGATTCAAATCCAACACATATATTATCTGAAATACAATCAACGCAAATAATAAATAATGATAATAATGATAATTCTACAAGGCCATCTTCACCTGAAATTAGTGTTTATTCAAGTGTTTATAAACATGGTCAGCCAAATCAAGAACAATCTAAACAAATTCGTCGAGAAACATTTCAAAGATTTTTAACAACACGAACACGTCTTGTAGAACAACAACATAATCAACGTAGTACAAGTGTTGCATCATGTCTTGTATGGAATAATACAAATGATGATAATAAACCTTCAACATCAAATGATAAAATAATTAATATTGTTGTACCTGTTACATTACAACCTCGTGTTATTCCAAATACTAATACAAATACATCACCACGTCAACGTGCACACAGTGCTGGACCTCGTCTAATGTCAACAATATCTGATCAATTACCACCACAAAAACCATTTCAAAGTCAATCAATGCAAATGTTTAAAACTACAATAGCAACAGCAGAACGACCACGTACAGCTACAACAACATCACGTGAACATTATTCAGGAGCTAATTTTGGCCTTAAAGTAGCACCACCTCCAAGAGCAACTACATCATTTGAACAAACTCATACAAATAGTATGGAAAGTCTTATTTCAAAATATATGTAAAAAGAAAAGAAAAGAAAATCAAGCTATTCTTAAATAAAGAAACCTATATAAAACAAGTTTGTATTTCATTCATATGTAAATTTGTAATATCTTAAATTTTTATGGAAAGAAAAAATTAGTAATAATCGGTATCAATGCATTGATTGTTTAAAATGTCCAAAAGTTAAAAGCAACGAATTTTGTTTTTTTTTTATATGTATACATTTTCAAAAGAATATTAGAAGACATTATTTTTATTAGTAAAAAATAAATTTATTTATATCATACAATTTTCTATTGATTATTTAATGCAAATCAATAAACTCAACAAGGTAATTGAGCATAATGAATAATATATATTAAGAAAGCAACTGAAAATCATTATTTTAAAATGTTTTTATCATATATTTGTATTTTATTTTTATTATTAATATCCATAATATTAATATTGTCATGTAATCCAAAAATTGATTGTGGTTGTTCAAATAAATCAATAATTATTTCAAAAATTATTGGTGGTGAACTAGTAGAATCAAGATTATATCCTTGGGTTGTATCTATTCAATATAAAAATTCTCATTTTTGTACTGGTTCTATAATTACAGAATCTCTTGTTATTACTGTAGCTCATTGTATATCTTCATTGACAATAATATCAGATATAACTATTGTTGCAGGTACGAATTTATTAACAGAAATTGGTCAAATACGATCAGTATCACAAATATACAAACATCCTAATTTTGATTCAATAAGAATGACAAATGATATATCTATATTACGTTTATCTTCACCATTAAATTTTACTAATACGAATGTAAGTTCAATCTGTTTAGCAACTTATTGCTATTATTTGGGGTACAATCGATGAAAATATTCTTATTGGATCAAATGAACTTCGTCAAATTACTATTCAAATATTTAATAACAATTCACCAGAATGTATATCTGTATTACGCGATTCAATAGTATAATTTTGTGCAGGAATAAGTTATGGAGGAAAAGGTAAATAATTGTCTATTGTTTATCAGATATCTTTTGATTAAATATGACAAATTTTTGTAGATGTTTGTTATGGTGATAGTGGTGGACCATTAATGTTATTTATTAATAATCGTCGGTTATTAATGGGTATTATATCTGCTAGTTATGGATGTGCAAAACCTGGTTTTGCTAGTATATTTACACGAGTATCTGTTTTCAGTGATTACATTCAATCGATTATTAACAGTGAATAATTGAGAAATGAATATTTTGAATATTCAAGAAGTATAAGATAATTTACAAATAGTTTAACTTCATATCTCTTTTAAATATCTATCAATCGATTTGCTATTTAAGGTTTATACATGAGTTTTAAATCTATTAGAATAATTCAATTAGAAATCGTAATATAATTGATAGATAATCTCAAATACAATTTTTTCACGATCAACATCATTCTCAGTATGTAGTAGAAATTTCTACAAATGTACTCATTTAATCCTAATCACGACATTTCATATCCTTAGATAATATATACTCACTATTCTTTTGATATATACATTCGAAGATATTTATATTAAATAATACGCATAAAAGTACATTTACATATTGAGTACACTATAATTTAAAGACTATAAAAATTTTCTTAGAGAATATATTATTTTAGAATATTTTTATTCATAGATTGTCATCAAATTAACATCCTTGAATGGTACAAAAAAATTAGTTTTTAAAATAGTATTTATGTCAGAAAAAAAGCCTTGAAAAATGAAATATTACTAAATAAAATTTATAAATGGAACTTATTTATTTTCATCAAATTAATTATGACGATGATTTCAATGGTGAACACCAATAAACATCAGTAAAATAATGTGAATCAAATTCTTGTACATCTCGAATTTCTTCAATATTATCTAACATTTTTTTAACATCATCAATTAATTTTTTTTGTTGTTCAGGAGATAATGCAGCAATAAAACTTGTTGATAACATTCTATTTATAGCTAAATCACGCGTCGTTCGTTGTACATGATGAAATTGTTTATATTGTAATGAAGAAAAAAATTTTTGATTATCAAAAGCTTGTTTCCATTCCATTGTTTTATAACGTGGTGCATTAGTTGGTTGAAAAGAATCAATATATTGAGATATATTTTCAGCCCATTTTCTTTCACTATAATTTGGTGAATTCCAAACAAGTATTAATAAACCATTAGGTTTTAAAACTCGATTTAATTCAGCAAGTGCTTGATGATTTGCAAACCAATGAAATGCTTGTCCACAAATAATTATATCAATTGTATTATCTTCAGATGGAATATGTTCAGCTGTTGCGTCAATTATTTTTGTAATAATTGGAATATTTTTAAGATTTTCACGCATTGATGATACTGGTTCAATTGCAATTACTTCACGAGCATTAAGTGGACCTAATAAACGTGTTAATTTTCCAGTACCAGCACCAAGATCAATAATAATATCGGGATTATGTGAAAGTGATTTAATTAAATCGATAACTTCATTTGGATATGTTGGACGAGCTTGTTCATAAACTGTAGCTGCTTGTTCAAAACCTTTACTTGCAACAACATTCATATCGTTTCTTGCCATTTTTTATTATTTATCTGAAAGAAAAAAAAATAGATAAAAACATTTATAAATTTCTTTTACTTAATTCAATAGATATTTAGTTTAACGCTTCATATATCATTTTACAATGAATAAATAGTTTCTTACAATAAACATCAAAAGACAATCTGATCTTTCGTTCATTATTTATTGAATTACGGCAAATGTTGGATGAGAATAGCAAAAATGATAAAGATATTTTAAATGTTTATTATATATTCTAGAAGAAAATTTCAATATATCAATGTAAAGGATTTTCTTTTCTTATCATCTGTACAAAAGTTCATATTCATATTTAACATATAGTTAAATTTTTTATCAGCTAATCTGTATTCCATACATAGGAAAATTTTTCTGAAATTTATTTATGATTATTTGATTTTTTTCATATTACATAATCAAAAAAATAAAATCTTGATCAATTTGATTCATCTATTGTAACTTATTATTTTCATTTATTTATAAAATAATTTTCATAAATATAATCAAATAAAATACGTTAGTATTCAACTTATTAATAATTATGATTTAATATCTTTATCTTACAAATAATGTACACCACAAATGCATTAAGACCGCTTTCCTATGATGTCCTAGCACAACCATATGTATAAATAAATGATTTCTATAGTGCTTTTACTGATATCTACGCATGAATAACATAGCAAATAAAATAAGTACTTAATGAACATAATATGTATATTGCGAAAAAACATATTTCAAAGCGAAAAGTATCGTTTTCTGTTAGTTAAGTGGACTAAAACCTTATGAGTTCCACATTTGAATTCTAAAGAAATGGCACTAAAATGCATTTTCAATCGATTCACATGAATATAATTTAATTAAATATTGTACGAAACTAAGTTTTAATTCATTATTATTAAATACTAACATTTTATAGAATTTTACTCTATTCGCGTCATGAATTTTCATCAAATAAATAATCAAAAAAATGTTATCATATTGTGCTGCATATGAAATATAAATCAAAACTGAGAGCGATGTTAACATAACTATCTCAATTGTTTTTATGTAAGAAAATTTATTAATAGAAAAAGATCTTTTCAGAATATTTGGCATTTCATATTTGATATAGTCATACGATTATATTATGTTAAAAGAATTTCCTACAAAACTATAATATTTTTTGAGAAATTAAAAATAGAATATCTATTCTATGAAAATCCTACAGTCTACAATAACAAATTCTTACATTTTCTGTAGTATTTGTTTTTATTTATACTCTCATTACAGGACCCAGTTAACTATTTATAGATGTAATCGATTTCAATTACTTCAAAACTAGCAAACAAAAATATTATTTTTTCTTTTTTCATTCTTAAAAATTTCTTAAGACAATATTTCTCATTTGTCATATACAATAAAATAACACAATTGTATACAATTTTGGCTTTATTTCAGTTTTCTTCTCTCTCTCTCTCTCTCTGCTGGTAAGACACATAATGATGACGACTGTTTATGCAGATAGGCACAAGATACAAAGTAACAAAAAAAAAAAGGAGCAAGAAAAAGAAAATTCAAAGTATACAATATGTATCAAGAAAGATTGTATTCAATTGTTCTTCTCAGTTCGTTTTTTTTCCAACCTTATTTTTATATGTTGAAATAGAAATCAAAGAAAAAAGTAAAGAAATAAACGAAAAACAAAATAGCAGAAAAGAAAAAAACAGACTTCAATTACATAATCTCCAGTGAATCACTGCACAAATAAGATAATCATATCGTTTTTCCTTTATGTCAAATGACTTTTGTTTGAATGTTGAATGCAATCATTCATGAACACCATATTTATTCATTTGCAATAGATGATAGTAGTCATCATAAATGAAGTCTGATATATATCCACACTGGAGTTTATTCACCGTTTTCTAGAAAATAAAATAAAAGATTATTATATAATTGTTTAAATAATGCAAAAATGTAAATATTAATTAGATTGAAATTTTAAAAAAATACTTTTTTTATTTATTGTATTTGATTAATAGAATTTATTTAACTTACTTCGATCCAAAAATAAGATCAGCATCTGGAGCACCTTTAGGTGGCATATATTTTTGTTTTTTTTCTCTATTTAAATTTAAAGCTGGTGCTGGTTGTATGCGATTCGTAACATTCATCATTAATTCTATAATAAAAAAAAAAAGAAAACTATTGTTTAGAAAAACAAAGAAACAAAAACCTTGTTCATTTTCTTGTTGTTCCATTCGTGTTGACATATTAAGTGTAAGTATTTTCAATCGAGCTTTTTCTTCACGATCAGCCTAAAAACAAATTTTATTTTATTAAATAAAATTATTCTATAAAAACAAACTTGTTCGCGAGCTTTTAATCGTAATGCCATTTCAGATGTACTTGATACAGCCATATCATAAAACTAAAAGAATTTATTTTAAAATTTCCTAATTCAAAAATTGTTTTCTTCATATATTACTAGAGGTTTATTATTCTTCTTAAGCATAACTACAAAATTAACTGTTTCTGATTTTTTAACAGTATTTTCACCTTCATCATCACCATCGCTATCTAAACAAAGAAAGACAAAAGAAATACTAAATAAAGAAATATATAAAGAATAAATACGTGAAATATTTATATTTGTTGTTGTTGTTGATGGTACTTTAGTCTTTCGTAAATGAATTGGTACAGGAATATCAGGTGCTGGAATTTTTGTCATATCACTTGAACGTTGCTATTTAATTCATAAAGAAATAAATATATTTTTTTTAATTATTTTTAAATGAAAACTTACAGCAACAGATTCAGCAACTAATGCATCAAATGCTTTCATAAAATCTGCATCTTCTTCACTAACAACTTTTTTACGTTCAATTGATTTATCTTTAATAGGATTATTTTCATCATCAAAACCATTGTTATCATTATCATCTGTATCAAGACATTCTTCATCACCTCCACTACCACCACTTGTTCGTTCAACACTACCACCACTTGGACGAGAACGACGAATACGTGCATTTCCATGATGTTCATCATCATCATCATCATCATCATCGTCTTCTTCTTCATTATTTTCTTCTCGATCATCCTCATCCTAGTTTTTATTTAAATAAAGAAAAGAGAAAGATTAAATATAGAATTAGATTCAATATTTTTCGTCTTACTTCTTCATCATCTTGTTGTTGTTGTCGATTAGGTCGATCATCATCATCAAGATTTCCTGAGGGTGCTTCTTCATCTTCAGTAATTGGTGCTAAATTTGCATCACGTAATGGATATGTTGTATCTTTTGATGTTGCTTTAGCTTGTTGTTCATCTATACAAAATAAAATATATTGAAAATTTTATAATTTGTAAAATTCATTTCTGTGTAATTTTTCGATATGATAAAAACTACAGTAATATCGGATTAAAATTATTATGCAGTTTTGCAACAATAAAATACGATATCTTAGGTCCGAAGGAAAGGATTATTCTAGTTTAATGATCTCTATATAACCAAAATATGAATTCAAAAGAGATGAATCATTTCGAATGATTCGAGATAGACACGTTTTGATCTAAATCAATTTTAATTTCAGATCATTACTGGTGATTCTAACTCATACAATGTGATAGGAATTTGACCATTCTAAATTGTAACATACATTGAAATAACTAATTTTTTGTTGTCTAATATATTTGTCAATATTTTAATTCTATTTAGTGTTTTTACTATATAAATATAAACTTACTTATTAAACTAATAAATTCTTTTTCCATATTTTCCACTTGTTCACAAGCTTTTGCATATGAATTAGCTTTATTAAATTTTGGTCTTAAATCCATTACACATTCATCAAATATA
The DNA here is from genome assembly GCA_022393335.1 of Macrotrachela quadricornifera. Lineage (NCBI taxonomy): Eukaryota > Metazoa > Rotifera > Eurotatoria > Philodinida > Philodinidae > Macrotrachela > Macrotrachela quadricornifera. The sequence continues at coordinate 49,511 of JAJEKB010025087.1, read as the reverse complement.
TGTTCAATTTCAAGTGGAAATGGATAGGTTAATGCATTCCATACTGCTTGTTCTTTTTTAAAACAATAATATTTCTAAAAATAAAAAATAATTTTTAAACGAACAAAAAAACAAATTTATTTTTCTAACTTGAAAATAAATAAGAAAACAATCCAATCGTTTTTTACTTGTACCACGATCAAAATATTGACCACAACTATCAAGTAATGTACAAACAAGACGAATACGAAATAAATGTTCAGGTGGATCAATATCACTTATTTCTGATGCTTGAAAAATAGTAAAATTTTATTTAATAAAATTTAAAAAGAAAATAATTACTTTCATAACTAACTCCATATGTTATTAATAAATATAATGTACGAAATATAATCAATGAATCAACAACACGATAATTATACATTTCACCAAGATATTTAATCATACATAAACGTCGTTGATTAAATTTTGGAATGTTTATCTTTAAAAATTTAATATTACTTTTAATTTATTTAAAAGAAAAGTTTTTTTTTTAGTTTTTACTTCAAGACCTGAACGTATATCATCAAGAACATTATCAAGTACTTCAATAGCTACATCATCCTATTAAAAAGAATATATTAAAAAATAAAAACAAAAACATTTTTTATTATTAATTTACTCACATAAAAATGTGATAAACCTGAAAGTATACTAGCAAGACATTGAATTGAATTAAATTTAACATTATTTGGTGCTGCTAAACATTTTATAGCATAAGAACGAAATTCTAAATCTAACCAATTGAATTTACGAATTTGACGAAGAACCTATATGATAAAAAATTAGTTTTTCTACAAATCATATTTGTTTATAATATAAAAATAATTCCTACAGAAATGAAATACTAGTATACTAGTTCTGCAATAGACTTCAGTTTTATGGATAGAGATATGCGAAATTGAGATTAAAAATAACTTTATCGAAACTATATGATATTCTAAATTCTACCACTTGTCATATAAAATTTTTTTGTATATCATAAATCAATCTATACAAATATCATGTAATATAATACCGAAAAACACATCATAATTAGAGATATACGAAATCAGCACTGAAATGAGAACTTGAGAAAAAAAATTTTCGAAACTAAAACTCAAGTTTATAGTAAAATATCGCGTGTTGCACAATTATTTTAGACGTGATATGAATAATAATACCTTTTCAATAGTAATTTTATTAAGATCTTTAAAAAGTAATCTTCGAACATATTCTTGTATTGGTGAACGAATTTTTTTTTCAATTTCTCGAGTTTCTGGTGGATTACAATAATAATAAGCATTTTCAATTTGTGTTATATATCGACTATCTAATGTTAATACTGCTTTTTTACGCATTAAAATTTCCTAAAAATACAAAAAACATATTTTTAAATATTTGTTAGAAAAAAATTTTACAAGCATAATTTCTGTTCGTCGATGACAATCAGGACTACGATAAAGAAATCTTCCACATGTTTCTAATAGATTACAACACATTTCAATATTATGATGACGAAAATCACCTAATAAAGTCTTTAAACAATTCAAAGCTTCAGTTTTAGGAAAAACACCAAATTTAACAAGTTCACCAATAAAACGAACAGTTTTTATTTTTGATTCAATATATATTTGATCTTTACGTCTTATATGTGCACGAAATTCATTTTTTAATAAACGAACTAATTCATTGCCTATTTCAGGCATAACTGGATATAATGTTGCTATTAAACGTGAATAAAATGGTAATAAATGTAAATATGTACGTTGAACTGTATATAAAGCTTTTATTAAACGTTTACGATTTTGTTTTGTATTTAAATTTGTTGCAAAATCACGAGCAGCCTAAAGAAATAAAAATTTTTATTTTTAAAAAAATATTGTCGTTTTTTATTTTACTTTATCAATCATTTCACGATTAACACATGTTGGTAATTGAGTTACAAATACATCCATCATTAATTTAATATTATTTGCTCCAACATCTTCTTCAGTTCCATCTAAAATTCAAAGATATTAAATTGAATAAATATATGATTATGAAATATTTATTACCTTCAATATCAGCTAATGTTGTATCTTCTTCTTCACCATCACCAGTTGATGTTACTTCAAGAGCTTCTTTTTCAATTTCTTGTTCAATTTGTACAGCATCAAGTGTCTCCGTTTCTTTTTTTTTTTTATTAAAAAAAAAACGAATATTAAGATAAAATTATAGAGATATGATTTTAAACATATACCTTCAGTTGTTGCTGGTGTTGGTGTAGGTGGTTCACGAAATGCATAACCAGGAAGAAAAAGTTTTAAATCAGGTATATCTTCATAAAATTGTTTTGTTTCACTATCTTCCCAAAGTGTATTACCGCCAAGATCCTTATCAAAATATATTATTTTATAGTTTTGAATTTATTTTAATATCTATAATACTTACATCATCAGGTCGTCCAGGAATATAAAAATCAATACCAGTACGATCGCTAGTCTTTTTTGAAACTTCTACAAGAATATGAGAAAAATTATTAATTTATTTTCGTATGATATTGAATTATTTTCAAAGAATAAGAATTTTAGATGATGTCAATACAATTATAACAAAAAGTTTGTTTATGCTGTCTATCTTCTCATTTCAATATGAATAGATTATTAAAAAATAAATTCTAACCTTCAACAGGTAATTCTGGCATTGTTTGTTCTAATAATTCAGCCATTGTTTCTGTATTTTGTAAAAGTTTTTGAAATGTTGTATTAGCTTGTTCATATTTATCTTTTATTTCTTGATTAATTTCACCACGATTCTAAAAAATAAAAAAAAAACGAAATTTCTCTGTTTTGTAAAATAATAAAGTCTCAGAATAATAAAATTGTGTATCCATATGAAACCCAAATAAAAATTTCTTTCATTATCTATACAAATCTCAATAGATAAGAAAGATGGATATATAAGTCATATTCGCCTTTAAATTCATCATTGACTTTAAATACTTACTTCCATAGTTCTTTTCATTAATTGTTCTTGTTTTTGTAATTGTTTATATTCTTCAACAAGATAAATTGATAATTTTTGAAAATAATCATTTAACATTTGTCTTATTTGTTGTTTTAATTCATTTGAATGAAATAAACTTTTATTTGTTTCATCAATATTTTCATTTAATTTAATAATTAATTTATGTATTTTATTTGAAAATATTTCAGCATAATCTTCACCACATAAACGACAAAAACTAATTAATATTGTTAAATTAGAAAAATCTTTATCATTATTTATTAATGTTGTTAATATTAATAAAAGATGATTTATTGATTGATTTATTGGTAATACATGTACAGTTATTAATTCAGCAAATAATCTTAAATCAACTCGAACTTTTGATAAATTATCAGTTAATGTTTCTTTGTGTAAAACTTTTAACCAATTTTCATAGAGTGACATAGAAAAATCCGGATAACGTTGATGTAATAATGAACATATTTGAACTGATGTCCATACATCACTCATTTTTAATTTTGCTTCTGTTAATGCTGTTGCTACTTCAGATATATAACGTGTTAAATTTAATGTTTGCATATCACGACAAAGTGCATCACGTTGTTGTTCAGTTAATGTACGTAAACGTTTTATAAATGGAGGTATACGTTTTATACTTGAATCTAAACGTGTCATTGCTGATTGTTGTTGTTCAGCATTTAGACGATTTTGTTCAGCATGAAGATTTTGTTCACGAAGTTCTTGACGTTGTTTTAAACGATCATTACGTTCATTTAAATAAATTGTTACTTGTTGACGAATTAAATCAAGATTTTCTTCAGGAGGTGGTACAGGTGCTGAAGGAACTGGTACTTCTTCAACTGGAGTTTCAATTAATTTTGAATCTTCAATTGGAGGTGTAGCAATTGATGGTTCAGATTTTGGCTCAATTGGAATTGAAGATGTTTCAACTAAATTTCGTAATTAAAGAGTATTTAATTAATAGAATTAAAAGAAAAATTTTTATGCTTTAAAGTTTTATAATTCAGATTGGTCCTATAGAGATTTTTAGAATACTTTATAAAGTTTGAAATTATCATCACAATTCATAATAGTCAAGTTCATAAAATTTTTCATTGATATTCAAAATATAATACACAATATGATAAATCAGTGACCCGCTATAAAGATTAGATGATAAAAAGAGAGAAAATGAAAGATTGTTCAATACATGTTTTAATACCATCAATATTAGAAACAATATATTTCTATTTCGCAGTAAAGTATACATTTTTATAGTAGTTCAAATGAATATAATATGTTAGATATGAATTAGTCTCGAATAGACAAAAAAAACTTTACCGATAGTTTCTGGTTCTTTAGCTGGTATTGGAGAACTTGTTTCAGATTCTTGTTTTTTTGTTGGTTTCTTAACAACTGATGTATTACTTTTATTATTATTAATATTATTATTATTATTTTCAACAAAATTTCCTTTCATATGACGAGGTGGTGGATTATAATAATGATTTCCTCCTTCATAATTATTTCTATTCGATGAATAACGTTTTGATGAATTTGAACCACGATCGTAATTTGATTGTGATTGATCATAGGATTCATATTCATAACCACCTGTTGAATACTGATGATGACCATAATTATAATCATCATAATTTTGTTCATAACCTCCACTGCTACCACCACGACGTGGTGGTTGTCGAGCACCCCAACGAGTATTATTGGATCGATTACTCATTAATAACTAAATGTAATTAAAAGAAAAATATATTGATAAATATATAAAAGAATCAAATAAAATAAAAATTACTTTTATTATTTCAAAAATATTTTACAGCAAGAAAGTTTATAGCATAATAAGAAATAATGAAATATCTAAAAACCGAATATATATATATACATATTCAAAATTTCAGATTATTTAAGTAACAGACAAAACAAAAAACTAAGTCGAGTTTTTTATCAATGGATATTTATATCTACCAATAGTTAAAAGAATTTTTCATTAATTTGCAAAAGCGTCCTCTATTTTTTTTCGCTATAAAAATAACAGAAAAAAATAAGTGTTAAAAGGTCAATTTGTATTTTCTAATCCTTTTTCATTTAGAAACGATAAATAGGTGTCGATAGAGGTCGAGAAATAAAGCTGGAATCTAAAATAATTTCCTCTGTGGAATTTATATCAACGAAGGATAATATAACGCCTAGATCTCACTGGTTTTTATCAGTTAACTTAATAAACTGATTAATTAGATATTGAGATATCATGACGAATATAATATGTTAAATAGGCACTTATGATTTGTTGAACTTTGTCAAGGAATTCAAAGTGATGCAACAGAATTATAGTTACTCATCATGAAACGATGAGAATAGTTGGGAAAAAGTTGATAGAAAACCTATTCGATTAAACTTACGAATAGGCCATAAAGAATTGCGCTGTTAGTATCATTCATATTTCTCTTCTAATATCCCCACAACTACAACACTTCTTATCAAAATATAGCGCTTGAAATTCTACACAAAAATGGCATATTGTATTTAACACATATAATCTCCTTCATTTTCTTGAATTAAACTTAATCATACAGTAAAATCAAAGTACAGAATAATAAATTTTATCTTTTTCGGAATATAATCTTGTGAAACAATTGAACATATCAGCAAGATATTACCCGATCTCTCACACACCATTATAATATACCATTCTTCTTCATGCATTCACTCTCAAGGATACTAATAGCGCAATTCTTTGTAGATCATTCGTTGTATTCCTAATAAAAAAAAACAATTCTTTAAATCTTTCTTTAACCTTTATTCGAATGATTTTTCAATGAGCCAGACAAAAAAAAACAACAAGAAATATAGACAAAGAACAAACTCACAGGTTTATACATAATATCATTCAGGAAATAATCAACACAAGAAAAAAAAAGGAAAGGAAAACAACAAAAAAAAACAATGAGAGAAAAATATTGAAATATCTTCACAGAAGAATATTCAATTAATAAACAAAGAAAACAACAAAAAAACACAGATAACAATTCGTTCATATATTCTTATTTATTTATTTTTTTTTTGAGTTAGTTTTGTTAAATAATATAACGGATATGAGTAATATGTTTAAAAACAATCTGTACAACAATTGATCAATGGCATTAAGGAAGACGAATAATACACATGAAGAGTAACAAATTGAACAAAGAAAGATAAAAGAGTAAAATTCAGACACACATATCAGAACAAAGTTAAAATATCTTAGTATTTCTTATCTTTCTAATTCTTAATGAACTTTTTTTTTATCCGAATTTGACAAAAAAACAAAAAAAAAAATAATTATTTAAGTTTTACTTTTTTTTAGACGAAAATAAGTTAAGCAAGAGAAAGAAAGAAAGAGTAGTAGAAAACAAGAAAATATTTTATTTTATACATATATATCTATCACAACACTGATGTTAGGCGAAAATCACTGACGCTAGATGAACGTTGTATTGGTGAGGATTCTGTACCTGATTTATTCATATCAACACCACGAATTTGTGAACAAACACGTTCAAGTTCATTAGCTAACAACATATAATCAAGTAGTTTTCTACAAAAACAAAAGACATTGAAAAATATTCGATTTTGAAAAAATTTTTTTCTTACTTTGTTAAAACAGAATTTTTTCTTTGTTCTTCTTGTAATTCATCAAATAATTCATTTTTACTTCGTTCACCAACTGGTGATACAATTGGATGTTCAGCTAATTCAGATGACGATGGACGTTCACTGACATCAGGTTTAATCATTGCCTATTTATAAATAGATTTAAAATCATTCGTTTTTTTTATAAAACATGTATATTTACCAGTAATAAATTATTAAATGAATCCGAACAATGTTTTATTTGTGGTAATTTTCCATCACGAATACGATCCCATTCATCACCATTTTTCGGAAGTATACTATTTGTAGCCTAAAAAGGTAAAAATTATTAATCATCTAAAAGAACTTTCAAATACTATTTTTGTTCTGACTATACAGTCTATCAATTTTTATTAGTAACATTACAAATAATATCTTAATTCACGTTTATCCTTTTGTATCAAGAATGAATGTTTGATTTCATTTACAGGATAAAATCTCCCACTATCGGATTCCAGTTTTTTTTTTTGACACATGTATTCCATTATTATAGAAAAATATCTCATGAAATTAATTTATATAAATCTTACCGCAACAAAAATTGTCAGTGCTAATGAAAAAACATCTGCTTTTGGTAAACATTGATATTTTTGTTGGAGAACTTCTCTTGCTAAATATCTTGAATCACCTTCTTCAACAAATGGATCATATATATCTGTAACATGTCCTAAATCTCCAATTTTATAAATAATATTTTTTTCTAATACTAATTCATCATTTATTGATATAAATATATTATCTGGTTTAATATCTAAATGCACTAAATTTTTTGAATGAATAAATGCTAAACCATTAGCAATATGTAATAAAATTTTTCGTAAAGTTTTTTCATCCATATAACAATGTCGATTATGGTTATCACGTATACGTTCAGATAAATTTCCTCCTAAAAAAAAAAAAAAAATTTCACACATTATAAATTAAGTGTGAATAATACATATGTTTCACATATGTGATTAATTCTACTCACCATTACAAAATTCACTTTGAATATACATATGATCATCTTCTGCCCATGCTGAGTAATATTGAAGTATATTTTGATGTTTAAGCACAGCTTGTGCACAAACTTCTTTCCAAGCAAGCATTCTAAAAGATAATATTTTTTTTTAAAATATAAAAATCTTTTTTGTTTTGTAACATACTCAAATGAGCTACCAGCTATAGGACGTTTTGATTTTTTTATTGCATATGCACAACCATCAAGACGATTAACACATAAATAAACATTACCAAATTCACCTGAACCAAGTAATGATTGTGTATGAAATTCTTCATTAAATCGATGAACATTACATTGTTTTAATGCTAAACGCTAAAAGGAAAAGAAAAAATAAAATTTAATATTAAAAAGAAAACTAAAGTTTTTTATACTTTTTTTCTTCGATAATTTTCTTCAAGATTTTCTTCCTCAAAAAGTCTGAAATTCAAAAAAACAAAATTCAATTTTCTTTTATTTTTTTTTGGTATTAATTTACAATTGTTTTAATGATGAACGTTTTCTTTTTTGTGGTTTACTTCCATTTGTTGAATTCAATGTCATAAACGGATTGACATTACATTCCTAAATATAATTATATTAGTTTTCATAGTTATATATCCATCTTTCTTACTCGACGAATTGGTACTGGTGTAGATTTATTAAATAATGGTGAACAACTATTTAATGTTTGTCTTTTAATACGTTTTATTGAAAAATGATTATCTTGTTGACAAACATTAACATCAATCATTTGTAATTTTCTATTAGCTGATAATGGTGTTTGTTGTACTGTTGTTCTTATAACAACAGTATGATGTGATGATGATGATGGTGGTGTACGTGTTGTTAAACGAGCTAATGCTGTTGTTATAATATGATTTGTTGATTTTGAATTTCTTATATGTATATCATTATCATTATTGTCATCATCAACAAATAATTTTCTTGGACGAAGATATAATGGTGATGATTTATCAGTTGAATAACGATGAGATGATGATTTAGGCATTGGTTTTATTTTTTTTAATGATATCTGAAGTGGATTAAATGTATATGAATGATGAATAAAAGAGATGAAATGAACGTAACGTGAAAAACGATCTACCACAATATTTAAAGGAGGAGAAAAAAAAATGATAGAAAATGAATAGACCGCGGATATTGAATAGATACGATTGGTTAAATCACGTGGTAGAGAAAGAGAAAAAGGAAAGGGAAAAGAAAAGTTGGCTCTATCTCTATGGAATGATTACGATGAATATCGATAGATAAGATAATTCTTTATGTGACAATTTTGAACTTGGCATTTATTTAAATTTTAAATTATATATAGGAGATTTTTTAATGGAAGTCTATCATGTTCATTCTAGAAAAATAAAGATCTAGCAAATTATATTGATTTATATAGAAAAATTTGAATATAAGGTTTTCGTATATTTGAATAGATGTTTCTTTTTTAAAAATCGTGGTTAGTATCAGGTCTAATTGATCTTATCAAATTGATATAATGAAAAAACAAAGATTTTTTTTTTTTGATATTCCTATTTGATTGTTTTAAAGAATGTCACATCATAAATTACAACTATCTCTTTGATAAAATGATTATGTTTTTCTCTTTGTTTATTAATTAGTCTCATATTTAACATAAATTGATACTTGTCTATTGTTGCCGACAAAGAGTAAAGATCAAAAAATTAACTCACACATAGACAACGAAAATAAAAAAAGAAGAAGAAAAAGAAGAAGGGAGTGATGTTTAACCGGAAACATCTCTCACACGGTGTATATACTCAATTCTCTCTTTCGTGTCACAAGTCATGTTAGATATCGACTAATCAGTCAATAAGAGTGCCGACAACACCCATCTAATTGAATGGGTCATCGTCCTTATAAACGTTTATATCTCTTTTTTATGAAGCGCGCAGTTAACACATTGTTATACATACATAGAAATTTTCGTTGTTTTTTCTCTTTTTTTGTTAATTAGAGAAAACAAAAATGTGTCTAACAAATTTTTGAATATTTGTATATGATTATTTTTATCATATTAGAACATTTTTTTTTTGTTTTTAATATAACGGATATTGTTCGTTAGAAAAATAAAATAATTGATACAAATTTCAACCGCCCATAAATATTATTCAGGCATATAGAGATATAGGTAGTCTGTCTTTAAAATAGGTCATATGAGTATGTGAAATATTTCATAATGAATATTGATTCTTATTTTTAAATTATAGTCATTGAACAATTTCTAGACAGTTGCCTTGAGTTTTCTTGATAAGAGAAGCCGTTAGATGACAAATGTTCATTAATGTTTTAAAAGTTAATCACTGTTTTTCTTTATATCATAAATCATTTGTCTATAGAAAATAAAAATAAAGACATTCTCACGAATATTGATGATAATTAATATGTGAATTGTAATCTTTTCTTTGTCACTTTTTTAGTGTGATTAGATGGTTTATCTAAATTCTATTCGATAATAAGATTTTTTTGTAATATCATTGCCATACACATTTGAAATGTATCTATTTTCTTCATTAAACTATTGTTTCGTATTTTATTTTTATGACCATTTTTGAAAAAAATGAATCTTTAAAAATCTGATTGAAGCGTAACAATTGACTTTTGAATTAATGATTAGAAAGAAAGATATAGATTATATTTTTCGTTGTTCAAGTTCATTTTCAACTTTTTTTGGATATTAATATTCTTATTACTTAAAGTGTAAAATGTTTTGGTCATAAAAGAAAAGTGACAAAAAGTTTTTTTCCATTGACATCTAAGAAATCTCTCGATATTTTTGTCAATATGAATACAGTTAAAATACATTTTAAAGTAATTTGATGTTATCTATAGAAAATCTATTTATAGATAATTGTTTGAAATCTACAGGTTTGTAGAGAATGAGAAAAGGTATCATTTGAAAAAAGATACTATTTGAAATTGTTTTATTGTTATGATCGTTTTATTCATGATGACTAAGCATTTTACAAATAAATTATGTTTGTAACGTCTGAAGCGAAATATCACTGCCTCGCTATTTTTATTTGATTCGATAGAGTTTGGCGAGTTCTACAGGAATATGGATATCAAATAATCTAGAAAATAATATTTCACTTCAAATGTTACACGTGTATTTTGTTTTCGAGAAGATGTAAGATATATGATGCTGAATTATCATGAATAAAACAATCATAACTACAACATATAGTTTGAAATATTTTTTACAAATAATAGTTCATATAATTCTCTAGAAAACGGTAGAAGTCAATTAATCATCTATAAGTATATTTTATATAGATAATGTTAAATTACAGACAGAGATGAACATTTTTGAAATATATTTTAGTGATAGATCAAACAAGATTCTTTATTATATCAATATTTTTAAATTTTTGTCCATTTTCAAATTGTATTTATTTACAAGTATTGTATTTCAACATGTGATGTTGCTACGATATACATATGACAGCATTTTAACATAAAAAAAAACTTACGAAATACTCATTTTTTCTTTATAAATTCTAATTTCGTTGTCATTAAGAAAACCTAGCGTGTTTTTTTTTAATGGACGGGATTCATTTTCGCTTATTCATACTGTCATATATGCATCAATGATTTTTCCTACATCAATATTAGAAAATAATGTTCGAAAATATTTTTATGAAAAGGTAAACGAATTTATTAGGTATTTTTAGTATTACAGTCCAATAGACGGTAATTATTCTAGTCTATCATAGGAAATCTTTTATTGTTTTTTTTTGGTTGAAACACAATTCAATCACATCATATATTTATATTTTACATATGCCGTATGAGTCACATTAAATCAAAAACTAATAAATATCAATAAAAAAACTACTCAAATAAACATATGCTTAACAAACCTCTTTTTATTTAGTCAAAATTTGTTTGAAAAAAAAGAGTAGATTTCATTCAATACACTGGCGAACTCTACAACTTGAATTCAATTAGACTCAAAATATTAATTTAAATATATATGTAAGAGCAAAACTTTATTGTCATCTTTTTCAGCTTTTTTTTTATTTTGTAAAAGTTTGCTTCAATTTTTCAAAAGTTCAATTTTGCCTGATACATAAGTATAATTGAGAATTTAGTTATCAAAATAATGATAGTTTATGACTTAGAATTAATCGTTGTATTTTTCATTTAATCTCAAGTTTTACCGAAGAAAGAATAAGGTCATTAACAATGTGAGTATGTTATAAAATATCACAGTAAATAGTTATTTGTTCTGTTCGTTCTAGAAATAATATATTCTTTATGTTATTTGTTTTTTTCAAAGTCGTACATGTAAATAAGTGAGTAGATAACATATCATCTAATTATGATAATTTTTTATAAGAATAGGAAATTATTATATTAATTTTCATATTTTCTAGCGGCCTCTCTTAGATAAAGTTCTAATTCGATAGATTTTATGTTTGTTTTTTTGCTTTATGAGTCATTGAGTCATCAGACCGATCGGTTGGTCGGTCGTCCAACCGGGCGCGCCCATTCTGCATATTCTTGTGTTTTTTGTTTATTTATTTCTCATATTTTCTGGAATGTCTAATATTATAAAAAACAAAAAAATGCAAAAAAAAAAATTCTTTTTTTTTCTATCTTATAGATAAAAATAAAAATTCGTCAATTATTACCCAGTATTGACTATATTTAACGGATTTCAAGCGAAATTATTTATCGTGTTCTATGTTTCTTTTTTTATTATTATTGAATATAAATTTAGCAATACATAATGGGCGATAGGAGAAAGTTACATGGTAAATTTATTATGATTATATATTAATATTGAATAGTAATATTTATATTTTTAGGAGAAATTGAACGTTGTTTAAAAAAAGTAGCAGAAGGTGTTGAAACATTTGAAGATACTTGGCAAAAAGTAGATAATAAAAGATTTTTAAAATATTTTTTTTTTAAATAAATTATATATAGGTTCATTCAGCACCTAATCATAATCAAAAAGATAAATATGAACAAGAATTAAAAAAAGAAATAAAAAAATTACAACGTTTACGTGATCAGATTAAAGCATGGATGTCATCAACAGAAATCAAAGATAAAAAAGCTTTACAAGAAGCAAGAAAAAATATTGAACAAGTTAGTTAAAATAAATCAAAAAGAAAAGATTTCATTTATATATATATTAATTTTTTTTTTCAAGCAAATGGAAAGATTTAAAGTTGTTGAACGAGAAACAAAAACAAAAGCATATAGTAAAGAAGGTTTAGGAGCAGGACAAAAACTTGATCCACAAGAAAAAGAAAAAGAAGAATGTACACAATGGATAACGGTATATAAAAAAAATTTCAATATTTTTATTTTTATTTCAGTTTTTTCTTTTGTTAGGATTCCATACATGAATTAAATATTCAAAATGATAAATTCGAAGCCGACATTGAAATATTATCAGCGTCTTTAAAAAAGAAAAAATCTGATAGAGATGTAAGTTTATTCTGTATTATTCAACTATAATAAAGATAAAATACTTTGAAATAAATATTGAGAATTTTTATGAATATCATATTCAGTCTATAAATGTGTTTTGTATTAATTAATATTTTAATTTTAATATCCGTGTATTTTTTATCTATAGAAACAAGAACGTCTTGAAGAAACAAAACATTCAATTGAAAGACATAAATTTCATATTGAATCACTTGAAAAAATTTTACGTGCAATTGATAATGATGCACTTGATCTTAAACCTATACATAATTTACGGGCGGATATTGAATATTATGTTGAATCTAATCAAGAATCAGATTTTAAAGAAAATGAATTAATGTATGAAGAAATTGATATGGATAATTTAACAACAATTATGGCACCAGTAATAGCAGTACCAACAACACAATCTCATCCACCATCATTATCTAATGGTAGTACAAGTAACAGTTTAAATTCAAATACAACAACATTAATGGATATTTGTGCACCAACATTAAGTTTACATTCACATTCAACTTTAAATAATTTGTATGAATTAAAAAAAAAAGTTTCTTTTTATTGAAAAATAAATATGATTTTTTTAAAAATAGACCTGAGCGTACAACAGCATCAACAACAACAACTTCAAATCATGGAGATAACGAATCAATTATGGGTTTAACAACACCATCATCAACTCAACCAAGTTCACCAAGTGCTAGTCCTGCATTATCATTATCAGATGATCGAAAACGAAATAAATCCGAATCAGAAGATAATCAATCCCAACGAAATCGGTATTCTATTTAAAACAAAACAATTATTTTATTTTATATTAATAAAAATTTCTAGAACAAATTCAGGTGCAAATGGTTCATCAACAACTAGTACTTCTCATGCATCATCACCAAAAAATCCTGTGTTACATCAACAATCACCTAATGTATTATCAACAAAAACTCCATTAACAAGTGCATCAATACTTTCAACAAGTGCACCACCACATTTTACTTATCCAATAACAACAACAACAACACCAACAACAACAACAATTCAACCTGTTTTACAATATTCAACAATTGTTTCACAAAATACCTTACCATTAACATCAACAACAACAACAAGTAGTAATTCAACATCTAAACAACAAAATATTCTTTCACCACAAACAAAACAAATGTCACGACAAACGTCAATTAATAATAATGATTTAACACTAACTACAACATCAACATCTTCATCTGTAACAACAACAATAACAAATTCAACATCAAATAATTCTCATCCACCATCACTATTAACAAATAATGAACGAACGGGTATTTATTTATTTATTTATTTATTATTTTATATTATTTTTTTTGTTTAAATAAGTCTTATTAATTATAAATATATTTTCTAGTGATCATTATTAACAATTGGCATTTTCTTCTAATATTGTCAAGTCTAATGATCATAACGCGTACAAGATTAATATTTCGTATTTCAATAATTCATTATTGAATTAATTAAATCATATAAACTAAGAATAAATTCATCGGTGATCTTGTAAGCTCTATGATCATCAAACAAGATAAAGAAGTTGTTAGTATAGTCTCTATAGGATTCAAGTAAAAGAACAATTAAGCTGCTTTATAAATTGTCTGTATAAAATATATCATAAATATAACAGACATTTATTCACTAATAGATGATGAAAAAAGCTTAAGTTTCTTTTCTATAGAAGTTAAATATTTATTAATAATTGTATTTGATTTAATTTTATTTTAAATAATTTAATAAAATCTTTTTCTTTTTTCATTTTTTAAGGTCTATTAAATCAACATATTCTTGATAATATATCTCAAATAAATGCAACATCAGCATCATCAACAGTAACATTAGCTAATGGTACAACAATTCCATCATCATTATATTCAGGTCCAGGATCAACTTCAAACATTCCTCTTGAATTATCATCACCAACAATTAATTCTCAACAATCGTCGTTATTATCTCGTACAATAACCGATAATGATCGTTCAACAAATTTAACAACATCATCAATGACTAATGGTTCGTCAGATGTACATTCATTACTTGATAATAATACTTTTCCAAATTTACCAACACTGAATACAGGAATTTCAACATCATCATCATTTTTATCAAATAATAATTTAAATGATTTATCATTATCATCAAATACAGGTGTTATTGGTCAACTATCGGAACATCACTCATTTCGATATATGTTTCCATCATCAAATCAACAATCTATTCAAACAAATCGTGTTCCATTAACACAAGCAGAAATGCGAATGCTTAATCGATTGAATTCAGCTTATGCAAAATTACCATCATTGTTAGAATCTGAACGACAAAGGTTTATTCTTTCAATAATATAAAGAAAAAATTTTTTCTTTTGATTTTTAAAGAACAAATGCTAATCGTATTTATGGACGAATTCCACTAGGACATTCACAGACTATTTCATATTATCCTCAAACACCACCAGCTGGTAGTGATACACCAGAATTTTATTATCGTTTAGCACCTGATACATTATTTTTTGTTTTTTATTATATGGAGGTAGATATAAGAAAAATAAACAAATATATAATTTTGAATAAATTTCTAGGGAACTCGTGCACAATATTTAGCTGCAAAAGCATTGAAACGACAATCATGGCGTTTTCATACAAAACATATGATGTGGTTTCAACGACATGAAGAACCAAAAACAATAACAGATGATTATGAACAGGTAAGAATAAATAGTTTCTTTTTTTATTTCTTAGAATAATCTAAATATTTTTATTTATTTTATTTTAGGGTACATATATATTTTTTGATTATGAACGATGGCAAACACGTAAACGGGACAATTTTATATTTGAATATAAATATTTGGAAGATCGTGAATTTTGAGTTTATGCTTGTTGTACATAGAGGGAGAGTAAAAGAATAAAAAAAACGAATATATTGAAAGAAGACACTTTTTTTTAGAAAAAAAGAAGAAATAAATATATATATATTGAATTATTCGATTATTAGATGTTTTAATTATATAGATCTGGTCATTTTTTTTTGTTCGTTTACGTTGTCTCTCTCTCTCTCTCCGATGTGCACTTGGTTCGTTCTTCTTTTTTTTTGAGTGTTGTTTGTTATATTCTCTGTCACTTTATTCGGTTCTCTTTTTTTTTTTATGTGTATATCTATTGTGTGTGTGCGTGTTTTTTTTTAAACAAACAACGTCCTCTTTTCGGTCTGTTGAATTCTTTGTATTTGGAAAGTTTAACAAATGGAGATATAATGATTCACTTAGACTTAGTGGCAATTGTGGGATGCAAGATTATAATAAGATATTTTTTTTCTTTTTATCTATCTCTCTATGACTTTCTTTTTTTCGTCTAATACTAAATCAGTCGACATTGGGATTGGATAAAGATAGAATAAGAGAAGGGAAAAAATGAGAAGGTCGACTAAATAATAACTATGTACCATCATCTATCTGTCTATCGTGCACAGACAACCATACAGAATATCAATAAGCAAGCAGAGAAAAATGTGGGTGGCAAGAGAAAGAAAAAGAAGAAAATGTACATCAAGTAGAGACGACGACTGCAAAAGGAGTAGTCGTATTATCTATCTGTTGGTGTAAGCAATCGAATAGAGAGCATCTTTCCTCTATATTCTCATCCATTTGTTATTCTTTACTTGATTATTCATAATCATCATCGAAATGGTGCGTATATATTATAACTATAAAATTATTATTAGTTTTTTTTTTAATCTAAAAAATTGTTTTTATCTAGCGAGAATGTATTAGTATTCATGTTGGCCAAGCTGGTAAAAATGATTTTCTCTTATTTTCTATGTAATTATTAGAAAAATATGTATAATAGGTGTTCAAATTGGTAATGCTTGTTGGGAACTTTATTGTTTAGAACATGGTATTGAACCTGATGGAACATTTAGTAAAGAACGAGATAGTAGTCATATAATTAGTAAGATAATAATGAAATAATTGTAGATTGATAATCTTCTTTTTTTTATTTTTATTTTTATTTGATAGAATCAATTTCAGGTTTGGATTAATATATTTTTATGTGTAGAATAATTATTTGATGAATTTTTATTATATAGATTCAAAAGAAACATCATTTAGTACATTTTTTAGTGAAACAGGTTAGAAAGATTGATATAGATAATGAAAAAGATTATTGATATTATTTTTAGGAACGGGACGATATGTACCACGTGCTGTTTTTATTGATCTTGAACCAACAGTAATTGGTAAATGTTAATTATTCTATTTAAAAATTTGAATAATATATATTTTATTCAAGATGAAATTCGTCGAGGACCTTATTCAAAATTATTTCATCCAGAACAATTGATCTCAGGTAAAGAAGATGCAGCAAATAATTATGCTCGTGGTCATTATACAATTGGCAAAGAAATTGTTGATACTGTACTTGAAAAATTACGTAAAATAGCTGATCAATGTACAGGTTTACAAGGATTTTTGGTATTTCATAGTTTTGGTGGTTAGTAATATTTAAAGATAAAAAAGAACAAATAAATATTTGTTTTCTATTAAATAGGAGGTACAGGTTCAGGTTTTACATCATTATTAATGGAACGTCTTAGTTTGGATTATGGTAAGAAATCAAAACTTGAATTTGCCGTTTATCCAGCTCCTCAGGTTAATAAATAAAATAATTTTCTTTTTTCTCTAAATAAATTATTTTAAATTTAAAAAAATTTAGGTTTCAACTGCTGTCGTTGAACCATATAATTCAATATTAACAACTCATTGTACATTAGAACATACTGATTGTGCTTTTATGGTTGATAATGGTTTGTTTAATTAATATATATAAAGATAAAAAAAAAGTAATTTTTTTATTATTACAGAGGCTATTTATGATATTTGTCGTCGTAATTTAAATATCGAACGACCATCCTATCATAATTTAAATCGTTTAATTGCACAAATAGTCTCATCAATAACAGCATCACTTCGATTTGATGGTGCATTAAATGTTGATTTAACTGAATTTCAAACAAATCTTGTTCCTTATCCACGTATACATTTTCCACTTGTTACTTATTCACCAATTTGTAGTGGTTAGTCGATTGTTTTTTTTTAAGATAAAAAGAAAAATTTTTAATTTTTTTTTCTTAGCTGAAAAAGCTGCTCATGAAGCATTCAGTGTTCAAGATATAACAAATGCTTGTTTTGAACCAGTCAATCAAATGGTTAAATGCGATCCACGTAATGGAAAATATATGGCTTGCTGTTTATTATATCGTGGTGATGTTGTACCGAAAGATGTTAATTCCGCTATATCAGCTATAAAAACAAAACGATCAATACAATTTGTTGATTGGTGTCCAACAGGCTTCAAAGTCGGAATTAATTATCAACCACCTGTTGCTGTACCAGGTCTGTTGTTTTTTTAAATTAATTTATATGTCTATATATACGAAACTTTTTATTTTTTATTATTTTTTAGGTGGAGATGTAGCAAAAGTTCCTCGAGCTGTTTGTATGATATCAAATACAACAGCTATTGCTGAAGCATGGGCACGTCTCGATCATAAATTTGATTTAATGTATGCTAAACGAGCTTTTGTTCATTGGTATGTTGGTGAAGGTATGGAAGAAGGTGAATTTGCTGAAGCACGAGAAGATTTAGCTGCTCTTGAAAAAGATTATGAAGAAGTTGGTATTGATACAGCAACCGAAGGTCCTCAAGATGCTGATGAATATTAGTTTAAATAAATATAGAACATCTCATATTTTTAATCTCTTGTGTGTAATTGAAATATTTTAATCATTCTTATATATATAAATAAATCACTTATTTAGCCATTGAAAAAAAAAAATCATATTTATATATCGTTGGTGTATGTTGTTTTTCAAAACTGAAAGTAACAC